>PVKY010004624.1:0-18920 GCA_004027775.1 Bradypus variegatus
TAGTTAGTCCATATTGGTGAGGCATTATAGTGTTTGCCTTTGTCCGATGTGGCTTTGAGTCTCCAAAGGTTAGGCCTTGATTAAGAAAAGAAGCCTGTCCCTCAGAGTCATCAAGCCTAAATATTTACTAAAAATAAAAGACAATCCAATCAAGATGACAGAGTGAGAAGCTTCAGGGCTCCATTCCCCCACAGAAGCTTTGAATAGCCAGCAAGAACTAGCAGAAACATCTTTCTTTTCACTTCTTGATTTTGCAAATAAATCATCCCTACTTCATTATTTCTCCAAAGCAATCAATAAATATGGATGTGAGTGTAAAAAAAAAATTAAATTGAAGAATAAAGGAGAAAACATTCTGATTTCTGACCATTCGCAGTATAATAATTTTCCCCCTTTGATTTTAGAAATGGAGACAAACATATTCGTCCCCCAAGGGCTCAGTCTCAATGGGTTAAGGGTACGTAGTGCCTTGGGGTTTCCAGGCATCCATCAGAAGTTCAGACTGTCGCATTGGCTATCTGGGGGGTGACAACACAGTGAAGAGACTCAAGCCCATGATTTCTATTCTGGGGACCAGTTATTTTTCCTATATTAATGTATACCCCATTCCAGAGCATCTTCCCTCACCTCTAGGCAACTCACAAAGGCTGTACCCATTGCAAGAAGGGTAGGGTAAAGAGAAAAATCTCTCTTCCTACAAGGGGAAACCACTGCCAACAAGAAAACCTCTGTGCCATACCATGAGTATGCCAGTTGTGTATCACTTCTTTATGGTAAGAACAGCTTCTTTACAAATAAAATTTAGTTATGTAGTTGCCTTCCCCCAATGCGTAGTCTATCCCATATCTACTAGTGAGAAACTACCCAGACCTACCTGATTAGTGGACTTCATGAGGATGTAATTGGTGACCTTTCCAAAGGGCAGCCCCAGGTTAATGACATCATTCTCAGTGCAGCTTCCTTCGGGGAGATTGCAGATGTGCAACACGCGGCCAGCACCCACTTTCCGCTGTGCAAACTGCTGGGAACAAAGAGCAGGGGCTGGTCTTCAAAAGTCATTTCTCTCTTTCCCACTCTCAAGATATTCCTCATGGCTATCTTCCCCCAAATAATGGCTGCAAAAGTGTAATTTATGAAATGAATGTAGAAAAATAATCCATTCGCAGACTCATAAAATATCAGTTTCATGCCATCTCTTTTCAAAAAGGATTCACAACATTTTTAATGAGCAATAATTAAGGGCTTTCCAGGAGGTCAGGAAATGGGCACAGCCATATGTTGCTGGTAGGAGGTCGTACGTCTGCAACCTTTAGAACATACATTAGGGATATTAATAAAATGTCACACATACATGGCCCATGATGGCGCCATCCCGCTTTTGGAAATCGACCCTACAAAAATAAAAGCACTGATATGTAAACACTTATGTACAAGGACATTTATTGCCATCATTTTTAAGGTGGCAAAAAATTCTGGAAACCACCCAAATGTCCAGCAATAGAGGAATGTTTTAATAAATAATGATTCAAGCATACAACAGAATACTAAACAGCCATTAAATGAAGGAGGTAAATGTGCTAATATGAATAATCTTCATGACAAAGTAAAAAAACAGGCTCCAGTAGTATGTATAGGATGATACCTTTTTTGTAAAAGAAAAAAATATGTATATATGAGAAAGGAGTAGAGAAAGAAAGTATTATAAAATTTGGATAATTATTAGAACTGGGTGATGGGTAAATAGGGGTTAATTATACCAGACTCTCTATTGTTGAGTTTGAAAATTTTCACCATAAAAAAAATGTTAAAGGATATCAGCACAAGGAGAGAAAGGTGTGGAAGGATACATATTAACCTGTTACTGTTATCTTCAGAGGGGCACAACCAGAAAGGAGCAAGGGGAAATAGGCTTAACCTGTTTCTTATGTACCTCTGTATGATCTGACTACTAATTTTAAAAATTTCAACAAAGAAAAAAAATCGCAGAAAGGGTTTGTGGAAACCTTATACATACACATAAACATTCCCAGCAACAACCTGTGGTTTAGGGCAGTGGTTTTCAAAATTTTTAGCCTTGGAATCCTTTCCTCAACATAAAATCTTGCTCACCGGCCCAATACATTCAACAAATAAAAGAGAAGCTACTCTGGTACAGCCTGCTGTCCCCACCTCCACCCTAGCCTGAGCCCCAAAAGCACTGGTAGGAACACAGCTTGGAAGCGAAGACCTGGTCATTAGGATCAAAGCTCTTGGAGGGACTATGTGTATCTGTCTGATTCGCTCAAACTTTCATCAGTGCCTGGAATCTCTGGGAGGTTCAAGATTTAGTATCTATAAGTCAGCCCAGTGTGGAAGAGAAGGATGCAATTTTCCAACTCTGAAACACGTCCTCATATCAGAGCCTATATTTGCATAATCACTGTTTTCTATGATAATTACGTTTGATGTGGGTCCAGCTCTGCTAAGGTAATGAATGCAGAGAGAATGGAGCTGAGGCCTCATCCCTCACAAAGGCTAATACTTGGGTAATTGCACCATGAAAGCCCTCATTTGTCTCATCTTGGCTGGGGACAATGAGAGTCTATTTCCTTGCATGGTTCAGCCTGGTGCCCCTTTTGGACCCCCCAAGCACTTTCCCAAAGTGGATCAACGATTTAGCCTGCAGCTCAGTCTACCCCCAAAGCATCCCCAGGTCTTCCTGAAGTGCAATGGAGCTCTCCCTGAGCTGGGAGATTGGTGAGACCCAGCCTGGCTAAGGAGGCCTGCGTCCTTCTCCAGGGATGGGGCGGGGAGTGGGGGGGAAGTGGGGGCAGGGGGTGGTAGCACTGAGAAGAGGCAGGATCTTTGCTTCTCGCTAGGCTGAGTGCATCACATGCAGACACAGCCCCAGCCGAGCACTCCAGCAGGGCAAGCGGCTGGTCCTCTGGGTTTATCCATAGGATGGCTGTGGCTGGGCACCCTGCCTGGGCTTCCCTCCGCAGAGCACATTTCTGACCCATGTGCCCTTGCTCATCGACCTGGGCTCATCTGTGTTGGACGACGGAGCAGGCGTGCAGGGTGGTTCAGGGCCAGTCCCGGCTCCTTGCCTGTCCAGTTGCCTAGTGACCGGGCACCAAGCGCCACTGCCTCTGTCATTGTCTCCTCCAGACTGAAAGAACTCAAGAGGCCTTTATCTGAGTGTGAGTTCAGCAACCGCTGCTGCTTGGCAGTAGAATACGCCTCCCGAAGAAGAACCACCCTCTCAGGAGCCAGTCACCAAAGGAAGAGCCATACTCACGGTGCAGACAACCTTACAAAGGGCCCTGAAATGAACGGGTCTCGATTAAAGTTTTCACTCAAATTTTAAAAACACATTTCCCAAGTGCTTTGAGCAAGCAGCATGAGTCTGTCCAGTAATTCCCAACCTGGAGACTCTAAGTTGTCAAGGGTCTTTGCAGGCTGATCAGAAAGTCTGAGCGGTTTGTTTGTGTCTTTGATTACTAAAAATGGGCAACTAATTAATTACTCACTAATAGAAGCATTTTGGCAGATACAATTTTTCCAAACATGGAGTCTAGGACAGCAGCAGATAAGGGTGGAGGAGTAAATAATAATGGGGTTTTGGCTGTAAAAAGCTAAGAACTCCTGCCTGTGGTGGAAGGAACCCGACTCTGCAAGTCAGAAGACTTGGGGTCTAGCCCCAGCTCAGTCACTGACGAGGTATAAGGCAGGAGCAAACTAGTTTCCCTTTCTGGGCCTCAGTCTCCCATGTCTGGAATGAGGGACGTGGCCTCTGTGTCTGAAGTCTTTTCCAGCCGTAAAATATCTATGCTTATGTGCCTCTAAGTTGTAAAATTCCACTCCTCCCGGAAGCCTTGCCAAGCTAACCCCAAGATCTAGGATAATGATAACTTTCTCCAACTGTGCTTGGCACAAACAGGAAACGTGTCTTTCCCACTCCCTGTCCCCATGCATATCATGTCTGTCCTCTCTCTCTGAGCGGCCCAGCTGTTGAACCATGCACACATTCACAAACAGGTTTGTTGTTCAGACATGCTTGTTTGTGTCTTTATAGGGCAGCTGGCTTCTGAGCTCTGCTGTGCTGAGCGACTCTGCTTCCACAGTGCCTAGGACAGTTGGGACGACACATGGAGAGGAACTGAAGACAGCTGGGCCTGGTGCCTCGCTGGGGACAGACCTACAGGTGCGTGCTTTACGGTCACCAGGCTCCAGTGTTAGGGCAGTGGGAGGGTCAGAGAGACCAAGGTTTGGGTCTTGGCTCCCCCAGTGACTAACTGGGAGACCTGGGCAAGTCACTGAGCTTCTCCAGGCTTAAGTTTGTTTGTCTATAAAACAGGGAAAATGGAAATTGATTTCACAGGGCTGTTTAGAGGAGGAAATGCCACAGCATATGTCAGGACATTGGTGCCACACACAGTGGCCAGCAGGCTCCCACAAAAAATGTTTGTTCCTGCTTTCCTCCAATAGTCAAAACATGGGCCAGGATGATCCTAGACTGGGAAACAACAGAACTATACTATGATTGTGTAAGGGAAAGCCTACGTTCTTAGGAAATGACGTGTTAAAGTAGTTAGATGTGATAGGCACAATGCCTCCAACCTACATTAAAAATGCATAGATGATTGATACATGATAGATTAGCTAGAGAGATAGATAATACATACATACAGACACACATATAAGGTAAATGGGGCAAAATATAAGGTAGTAAATCTAGACAAAGGGTATATAGGAGTTTCTTGTACCATTCTTGCAACTTTTCTGTAAGTTAGAAATTATATTAAAATTTAAAATCACCAAAAATAAATTTTAAAAAGATGTGATCTGCAGTAGGAGAGCAGATGGCTTTGGAGAGGATCATAAGATCTCACCACCTTGAATCTTTGGTGAGAAGTGTTGACCAGCCCTGCTGACAGCCAGCTGCTGAGCTGCCAGGTGCCACGTGTGCACCAGCCCAAGGTCAAGTCTCTAAGACAGCTAAGGTGTCAGTTGCAATTGAAGCCCTAATTACTAACCTAAAGGGACAATCACCCTTTCCCAGCCTGGAGGTGGCTTTAGCAGGCCTGCAGGCTAGCACTGACCACAAATGCCCCCACATGAGAATAGGAGCCTGTTCTGTACATTTTCACATGCTGGGGCCACCCATTTAAAAAATCAGATGCTGTTTCTAAATGGTTCTTGTGGCTGGGTTCCAGACCTCTCAACCCACCCACAAATCTTTTATAGGTGGGTGGAAATGTGAAAGGAGCAAATAGACTTGTGTAAGAACGTTCTGAGATCTTTCAATGCCCCACGGTGCAGGTGGGAACAGGTTTGGCAGATGAGTTCAAAGAATAATTTCAGTTCAAATAACTCACAGGGTTGCAATAAAAATGTAGCTCAAGGCAACAGACCTGAGGAGACAGAGAAGTCTCTCAAAGTGCTTTCTCAGCCTCTAAAGGTAGGTTCAATTTTAAATAAAATATTTCTGTGCCTCAGACTCATCTCCTATAGGTGTAGCCTTGTTTCATCTGGCTCAGAGTCTAGGGGTCTCTGCTGGTTTTGTGGCAAACACACCTGAGGACAGACACAGGGCAAATGCTTATTTCTTATGATGTTGACTTGGAACATGCTATGCAGACAGCAAATGGACTTGGACTCATGATTCAGCCTTGGCTTGATGTGGAGAGTAAACGCGGATGCCTTCAATGGCACTTTCAAACACTTCACAGAATATACTCCTTTGACTGAGAAAGAACCTACTTTTACGGGTGCCTGACTTGCCTGCAGAATTTGGGTGGTTCACCTACCAAGCAACTTCAATGGCCCTGTAAACTTCAGAGTCAGGGAATGTTAAAACTGGGGGGCCATCTCATCCATAATCTTCACTGTATAGGAGGAAACTGAAGCCTAGGAGAAGTTCCCAGACTTAATCTGTGGTCAATTAAATAGTGGCAGATTTGCGATTAAAACTCAGGCCTCACTGTAAAATCCATCAGTCGGGGATGTAAGTTATGGCAAATTCATACAAAAGTGTTAGAATAAGTTTTTATGTACTAACGTGGAAAGAAGTCTAGGAATCAATTAGGCTATGTATTGAGAGCCTATGTTAAGAGAAAAGAACAAGTCACATAAGAGAACATGGCATGATTTAAATTTTACAGAAAGAAAAAAAAAAATATATATATATGTACTTTTACTAAATATGCCCGCATCTGCTAACTAAAGATGCACAGTTAAGGCAAAAGACATTGACCTTTGGTTTTCTCTGCAGGGTTAGATTATCTATTTTTTATATTTCTGTTCCGGTTAGGATTTTTTACACCATGTTTATCCTACTTCTACAAGAAGAAAAAATATTTAAGCTGTATAAAAAGAAAAGAAAAAACAGAAAAAAACAAAACCTAAACACCCATGTCTCCTGTCTCCCCCTCCAGGGCTCTTTGGCTCTCTCTGAAAGTGTACAAGGTAGTACCTGCTGAGGGGACAGGGACAATGACAGAGCTGGAAGGGTACCGGGCACTTGCCATATCAAATACTAACTCCTCACGCTCCCTGGAAGCCAGGAGACCAGCGTGCTCTGCACCATGAACCCAGGAGGCCGGTACGGACAGACAGGCGTTCTAAAATAGCCTGCAAACTGAGGGGCATACATTTTATTCCTGGGCAACCTATGATGTCAACCGTCCACAAACATTTATGTTTCCCTATATCTCGGTTTCCTTATTTACACAAGTGTGCAGAGTCCTGGTGAGAAAGAAACCATAAAAAACGTGTACCCTCCCAGGTCAGGGAGGCCCCGTCTGTGGCATTAGCACTAAATAAACTCCAAGGCAGTTGTGAAAACTGCAAGGTGGTATTATGGGGCAGGCAGCAGGCAAAGTGCATCTTGGGCAGGCAAAAGAAAACTATTTATGGCCTGAGAAGGCCCTGATGGCCCCTTCCAGAATCCTGATTACTATGTTTATGACGACTCAGGCAGCCAAGGATAAAATGCCTAGCTCAGTCAAATGGCAGGTGCTTGAGTGAAAGGAAAACACCCCTTTCCTGAGACCCTGGGGAGGGTGGGAGGGGCTGGAAACAAACACAAATCTCCCCCCACCCCACCACCAGCAAACACAACTGTCGCTCAAAGTCCCATCTCTGTCAAAAACAAATTTGGAGACAAAACGTGGGGACTCCAACAGAGTTGAGCTCAGTTTAAACTCAGCAAGCCTCTTGGCCAGAAGAACTTCATGGTGGTGGCACATGGTTTTTGAGATCATTTTAGATTTTGTGTCAGTTCAGAGCCCCAGGCTGACCTTGTTCTCCTGCTTTAAAAACAACAGAGGTTCAGAAACGGTAACTGCTCTTTGCTCCCCAAAGAATGGAAATCTTATGCCAACAGAAACTTGGCCATTCCTGGTTTTACTCAACAAATGGTATTTCTGAAAAGATGCATATGAATGGAGTCAGACAGAAAAAGCCCTGGCACACTCTTCTAGAGGAAAACACTCATGGGTTTTCTATGGGAGAATTTCACTCTCATCAAGTATTTCTTTTCCATTTCAACTTCACAATAAGCATAAATTTTGTAAGTGAAAAAAACAATAGAAATATATGTGCAAAAGAAGCACACTGGTCACTTACAGGAGCTTGACAAAGTATCCTTTGGTGACAATACCTGCTCCTCCAGATGTATCTGCTTATCTTTGGAGGTTAGTATCTATATGCAGAAAAAAACCCAATAATTCTTCTAAGGGATTCTCCCATTACTTAAAGGAGTCTTACAAAGTGTCTTGCAAGAGCAGATTGGTCAGCTCTTCATTTCTCAGTTTGTCTTCCAGTGTTAATATTTTTGTCTTTCAGGTTTTTCTAAAGAGAGACTTGCCTGCCTGCATTCAATTCCATTTGCCAGTAATGGCCAACGGGAGGAACAGAACCTGACTTGGATTCCCATGCAGGGACTGGCCAGGCCAGGCACTGTCCTTGTCCCCCAGACATCCTCGGGAAGGCTCCTGTGACCAGGAAGACTCCACAGGACTTAACACGATAAAGCAGTCAGATGACATCCTCCCCCTCCACTGGGGCTGCAGAAAATGCCTCTATACATCTGAGTTCACCTTGGGAGACGCTGTCACCAGTACAGAAGAATTCAGATGCTGTAGCTGATGGGCCCCTTCACTTGGCTCCATGGTTGGCAGAGCCAAGGAGTCTTGCCACCCCCAAGGCAGCCTTTGGTGGGGGTGAGGGGAAGGAAAGAGGGCTTATTAAAGGCAAGGATTCTAGGGCCACGCTACCTGGGTTCAAATCCCAGCACTACTATTTACCAGCTATGTGACCTTAGGCAATGCACCTAGCCTCTCTGTGCCTCAGTTGGAGATGCCAGCACCCCCATCAGGGTACAAGTCATTTCATCAGTAGTTGGAGCTCAAAGTCAAATGACCAGGCCTCACCATACTCTGCTTGCCTGGGACCCACCCAAAACTGCTGATGATGTGGGTGTGAGTGAGCAGAGAGAGATCAGAGAGAGAAACATCAAGATTCTCTTCCTCTGAAGCATGGGCCTCTGACTGGCACTCTCTTGAAGCACTTTTCCCATTAAATATCACAAATAAACAGACACACCTAAATAGAAAGCTCGGACCAAGCAGACCTCATTTCTCATCCTGAACCTCCTCCCCTCCCCACTCACTCATCCCCCAGGGCCCGAAGCCTACACTTCACATCTTGCCCTTCTGATGTCTTGTTCAAACACTCTGACATGTGGAGGCTCTCGTGTGAGAGGAGAGGAGGCGGCTGCGGCTGCTCAACCACAAAGTCAAAAAATACAGGCACAGAGGAAGCAAACGCCCTCCAGCAGGGTTAAGCCAAAAGCATTTTGTTTTATTGTTAGTTCTGTGTCTCTTACCACACCCCATCCCCTCCAAGTGCCTGCAGGGGAGAGGAGAAGCAGGACAGCTCCTGGGGAAAGGAGACAGTGCCTGAAAGGGGGGAAAGCAGTGGAAAAGAGATGGTAAAACCAATGAGAGAAAGGGAGTTGTCACAGCAGGTGGAAAAAGGAGGAATGAAGCTTTAGAGCTTTGGAGGACCCAAACTGCATGTTGCAGAAAGAGAAGAAAGCAAATAAAACTAATATATGTATAATGCAGCAGCAAGCACGTCCCAAGAGACCTACAAATACTGTTACTATATGGTGATTCCTTTTAAACCTGTTTTCTCTTTCTAATTCAAGTTTCAGAATTACCTTCTCATGGGAAATGGTCCATTTCAATAAAACATCAAAAACTTCAACAAAACATCTTTTAAGAAAGACCCACAAAATCTCAAACTTTTTCTAAACCAGAGCCAAATGCTAGAGAGTCTACAAGTGCTCTCCATTTGAAGAATTTATGCCAGGGTTTTTTTTTTTTTGTTTTGTTTTTTTTTTTTATCTGTGTGTGTTTCAGTACTAGCTGGACTGAATGAAACAACTCTTGACCTCTGCCCAAGGACATGTTTTCCTGAACTTCAGAAAACCACATCTGCACCATCTTTACATCAGCCTCCTCTGCTATTCGGAGGGATAAGAGCCCAGGCATAGCAGGTGGTACAAATGCTTTGAAGACAACAACACAGAGGAAATGCTTCTGTACTCACATTTGTCCCGGGGGAAGTGGAAGGGAATGCAGGGCTTGACTGAGCAAATGACCTTGCTGGAATGGCTGCATATGAGGTTCCGAGACTTGAGGTGTAATCTAAATGATGAATTACACAAACTAGGTGAAAACTCAGTCATTTATATTATCTTCAAGAGTCATTATTAGGACATAAGTGGGGAGAGAAAAATGAGAATCTCCTTTTTATTTATTAGTGATCAAAGTGATTAAACCTCCAAGTATATTAATGACCAGCAGGGCTTTATGTCTAAAATATCTTGGAAAATATTGACAGGCTCAGACAGCAGGCCCAATGCATCTCAATGTCTGGGATCTGTTTGCCTTATAAATGGGCACACCAGGGAAATTCTTCAATAATGAGCCTCTGGGAAGCTGATTTCTGCTTCAAGCTGCTGACGTGCAGGACCCACTTACCGTCGCTCCCGGCGGGGTTATACACAGCCGCGCTGCTGGGGGAGGCGCACAGCGGACCCTCCGCGGACGCGAGCACACAGCGGACACCAGCGCTGGAGACGGGTTGAAGAGAGGAGCCGGGAGAGGGGCTTTAGAATACTCGCAGTTCACAACGCTTAGCCCCAGAGGTCTGTTCTGCATCCCCGGGCCAGGCACCCTCTTCTCTGCTTGGATCGGGGCTGTTGCCCCTCACGGGTCCCTGCATTCCTGCCGGGGTCCCTCACCGTCTGTTCCCGGCATGGCGCCAGGGTCCCGTTCAATGGAGACGGGGAGCGTCGCCCCACTGCCCCAGTGCTCAACCCTCCAACCGCTCCAACGTGCTCAGAGCTAAAGCCAAAGTCCTTGAGACTCCGAGTGCTCGGGAGCTGCTGGATCTTGTTCCCACTGCAGAGCTTCCAACTTGCTGTTCCCTCTGCCAGAGTACATTTCCCCAGACAGCCAGCTGGCTCATTCCGTTCCCTCCCAAGGGGTCTTCAGTGAGGCCCTTCCAGAGCACCCTGTTCAGCACGCAAGGACCAGCCCTACCCCTTCTGCATGATGACTTCCCACGCCTGCCCTGACCTTATTTTCTCCTCAGCATTTACCACCAGGGATGCTATATAATTGACTCGTTTCGTTTGTGTATTGTCTCTTTCCCTCTATGAGAGTGCAAGCACCTTGGGGGACAGGGACTCTGCCCATTTTGTTCCTTCATTTCCCTAGCACCTGGAACAGAGGGTGACACACACTGGAAGCTCAATGAACATTTGTTGAGCCCATGCCTGAACCCCTTCTCCCATCCAGCACTTACTTTTCAGAGAAAACCAGGCATTTCTGAGCATGCAGTTTCCCTTTCACATGCAGCTCCCAGTCCTAGGCCAGAAGGAAAGAAAAATGACCAAAGGAGAACCGAGTCTGGGAAGGCAAGGGAGGGTCCGTGGGGAAGGCTGGGTGGGGGGTGAGTGCCCGAGTCACAGGCCAGGCCCCAGCCATCGCACTGGCCCTCCTTGGCCTCACCGGGATGCTCCCCTGCTCCTGCCCACCTCCGTGCTCTCCCTCCTCCAGCCCTGCACCCGCACAGCCCATGCCCATCTTGGACAGGAGCCCAGACTCAGACTGGATTCCCTTCTCCCCTCCCAGAGGGGCCTTGGTCTCACCGCACCACCCAGCTACCCCTCGTTTTCTTCTCCCCCCAAAAGACCACACCCATTTCTGCATCCAGGTGAGAGAATCTGCCAGGTGGACTCAAAATGAGTTGCAAAGGCTTAGAAAAGGCTCAGAAAAGACGAAATCCTCGGCCACCCCACCCCCCGGGATGATGTGACCCAAGCAGGGGTTAATGATGCACTGCAGTGTGACTTCCACTAAGCAGGGACCTTACTGTGCTCTCCAAACTGGAGGGGAAATGAGAGGCTGCACAGCCCTGTGGTTAAGAAACACAGGCTTTGGGAGGGGTCAGACCCATATTTGAATCCCCACTCTGCCACTTTCTAGCTATGGGGCCCTGGGCCAATCATTGCATCTCTCACAGTCTCAGATTTCCCATTTGTAAAACAAGAATAATAGTATCTACCTCCTAAAGTTATTGCTTGCACACAGAAAGGTTTCACTATATGTTAGCTATTAGCATCATTGCTTTGGAATATTTCACTGAATCATCAGTATGTTCTTTGGGAGAATACTATAATGGACTTTTGTTTGCAGCATCCTAAAGCATTTTGCAACTGCTAGGAGGTCTTCATGAGGCTCTAGTTCCATTTTGCAGATGGGAAAGCTGAGGTCCCACATTATAATTTATCTGGTCCCACCTGATAATAACTTTCTTGCCTTTGAACTAAAATTCTGCTAACCATTTTCCCCTCTTTCAGATTCAATACAATATATGTACTTGAGGCACAGAGCTGTAGGCACACCACAGGGGAAAAAGCCCTCATCAGGGGGCAGAGAACCCAGGCTCCTGAGCCCCTTCTCTGCAATCCAGGTGGCTCATTTGCTCCCACTCAGCCCCAACTTTCTCATCTATAAAATGTGGGTAATCATCTCCTACTTGCCCTAAAGCAAGGGACTGACCCTGATAAATTCAGATGTCAGCATTCCGTTACCCCATCCCCTAATATAACAGTTCCTCGTCCATGAGCAGACAGAGCTAAGGTTGTAGGGGTAAGGCTCCGGGGGTGGCACCCAGCCCATCTGAAACAACTCAAACTCACCTTCAAATCAAACACCTTCTTGTTGCAGATGCTACAGATGTGCGGCAGGTGGAGGGGAGCCACCCCGTGGAGGTCATTCAGCTCATGGGCCTGCAGAGGTTGCGTGGACAGGATTGCCTGCTCCTCCTGGGCCAGCCGCCGGGCACCGCCAAAACCCTGTTTGTTGTTGATAAGCCGGCCCCCCAAGTTTGGAGGGGTCCTGTCTGGTGTGGGCTCCTCGGGGTTGTACAGCTCATAAGGCTGGCTGGGGGGTGGAGGCCACAGATTGGGGCCTGCGGGGAGATCAGGCTTGGTTTGGCCAGAGAACCCGTGAGGGCTCTCCCACTGGCTGTTTGTCCCCTGCAGCAGTGGGCCCACTTCACCTTTCAGGCCCCCGGCCTGCTCGGCGGGAAATCCACCTGCCACATGTGACCCTTGGGAGCTGGGTCCATAGAAGTCTTTGGGGAAGGCAGCTTGGCTTTCTTGCAGCGTGTGGCCACAGTGTCCTTCGTAGTTCACACTGCCTGAGGGAGGGGCCGAGACCGGCAGGAAGCTGTGCTGACCATCTGTTTCAGAACCATACACCTGGCCAGAGTTGGCTTTACCATACTCGTAGAACCCCGCCGTGGCAGGGGTGGGCCCAGGCTTGCTGATGCCCAAGATGACAGCTGGCTGGGCAGGGGTGGGGGGTATCACCCCGCTGAAAGGGTGCATCACCATGGCACCGGGGGGCTGGCCGGGAAGGCTCACGGAGGGTCCTGGACCTCGGGTCTGGCTGGGGGGTGAGAAGGCAACTGCATTTGAGGGAAAACGGGCATTGGAGATGGCTGCAGCATGTTGGGGCACCCCTGTAGGGCCATGGGGGGTGCTGATCACAGATGGGTGCCTCAACTGGTTGAAGAGAGGCTGGGACATGGCCACTTTGGAGAGGACTTGGTTCAGGACCGTGGCGGCCGCAGTGTTGTTGGTGACAGCCGTCTGTGCCAACTTCAGCCGGTGGAGGGTGAGCTGGGCTTGCAGTTGAGCCAGCTGGAGGCTGGCAGGTGATGGAATCAGAGGGTTTGCGTTACTGACCGAGAACGGGTTCTTGTCCAGGAGCTTGGCAGCACTGCAAGAAGACAAAAGGCTAGATGCACAGCTGGTTTTCACCGAGAGGGGCAAGGGACTGTTTCTTTGCTTCTACGTGGTCCTCTCCACCTCCCACATAAACAAGTCCCTCCCACACAGGAGGTACAAGTGCATCTGCAAATACCTGTGCTCACACATATACGTCAGTTAAAAAAAACCACACCAAACTCCAACAGAAAAATTATTATATGACAGAAGGTTCACTCTCACAGATAATCAAAGAAATAGAAATTCAAGCTATCAGAAACAAATATTTGCCTAGCAATATAGCAAATATTGAAAAATTAACAGCACTTAGTGCTGGTGAGATAGATTCCATGTCAATGATAGTCTTAATTCATATAGCTTTGTTAAAAGGTAGTTTGGCCAGAGGATGTGAAATGAGACAAAATACTTTCAGTGGCTGAGAGATGTCAAGTGGAGTCGAGAGGTCACTCTGGTGGACATTCTTATGCACTATACAGATAACATTTTCTAGGTTTTAATGTATTGGAATAGCTAGAAGTAAATTCCTGAAACTACCAAATTCCAACCCAGTAGTATGGACTCCTGAAGACGATTGTATAATAATGTAGATTACAAGGGGTGACAGTGTGATTGTGAAGACCTTGTGGATCACACTCCCTTTGTCTAGTGTGTGGATGAATGGGTAGAAAAGTGGGGACAAAACCTAAATGACATATAGGGTGGGATGCGGGGGATCATTTGGGTGTTCTTTTTTACTTTTTTTTTAATTCTTATTCTGATTCTTTCTGATGTAAGGAAAATGTTCAGGAATAGATTGGGGTGATGAATGCATAACTATATGATCGTACTGTGAAGAGCTGATGGTATACCATGGATGATTGTAAGGTATGTGAATATATTTCAATAAAACTGGATAAAAAAAGGTAGTTTGGCAATATATTCATATTCCTTGACCCAACAATACAGTCCTATCAATCTATCCTAAGAAAATGAGCAGAGAGACAAAGCTTGATATCCAAAGAAGTTTAATGCTACATTATTTAGGAGCCCACTTGAAAATTACAAATACCTAGTAACAGGGGACTTAAGCTGAGTAAATGATCATATAATGGAATGTTAAGTAACCATTTACTAGTGATGTTTACATTTCTAATTTATTATGCAATTTTTAAGACATTCCCAAAAATAGAGTCACCCAATGGATCCTTGTGTACCCAGCACCAGGCTCAAGATAGAAAACACTCAATTGCACTAAATTCCCTTTGGGTACCTACCTATTTGCCCCATCATTATCAATGGTAAACACTGTCTTGAATTTGGTAAAATCAATGTTTACAAAAAAAATTGTTAACATGAGAAAATCTATATGTTCTAATATTAAGGGGAAAAAAGGCAAGCTTTAAAATTACATACAGAGTGAACTGTGTGCCTATGTGTTCCAAACACATTTTCATCCTAGCCTCACTTCACATCCACAAGCAACAAGAATTATGCTCCAAAAACAACAAGAATTAGGCTCCATTCAATCCAGCTCACACACCTAACCAACATAAGAAACAACCAAAAACACTGCAACTGAAGAATCTGAACTTGAGGTAGTAGGTGGTGGTAGGCTCTTAGAGAATCTTGTTATGATATTTTCTGGACCAAAAACCAGGGCACAGGGTCTGGAAGGGGGGCAGACCTTCCAGAAAGTCTAGGATATGTGGTTTCCATAGTCAGGACTCTTTTTATAAGACTGTATTTTCTGGGTCTTATAATCCCCTTATACACCCCTGGGGAGTGGGTGTAATCAGGAAATGTGTTTTGGATATTGATGAACTGGAATTCCCAGTACATTCCCCACTGGGAAGAACGGGGCCATGCATTTGAAATTGGGATTGCCCTGGACACTCCAGGATGTACAATCAGCGTGCCTATGAAGTGTGAGGTGGAAACTGCAAAGCTGGGACACTTAAGACAAGTTCTCCACTGTCACAGACTCTATCCAATGATAACGAAACAAACAGGGAGTCTGGGAGGTGGGGGTGAGGCAGAGAAAGAAAAATGGAAAGTATACGGTATGTCTTTCCCACTTTGGGGAAGCCTTGAGGAAAGAGAGCTTCTGCTTAGATTTGGGCTTTGCATTTGATCTGAGGGAGTGGCAGAGGTCAGGGAGGAGGGGAGAAGGTAGTGGGGAGGAGGGTGAGAGAGATTGCTCACATTTGCTGTGATGCTCCTGCATGACTGAGACTTAACCTATGTGATCTCATTTGATCTACCAGTACTATGGGGTAGGTAATTTTCACCTAGACAATTTTGCAGGGTAGGAACCTAAAACTGTAAGATCAGGAGACCTACTGACCAACACTCACTGCAGTTGAGTACAGACTTGGGATTCAAATCCCAGTGTGCTTTGAAAAGAAAAAAATGAGCATAGAGGGGTTAAAGTATGTAGCTTTTCAGCCCTCCGTGCTTTCCTCATGGGTGGCACCACTGTTTTGTTTGAAGCAAGTTCCCAGAACATTCACACTCAATACAAGTGCAAAACACTTTGGGACCAGCTAAAAATGACTTTGGGTTGTTCTTTCCCATTAGTGTGAAAAATCAAGAATTTGCTATAAGTTTTAAAGAGATAACCACCTTCACCCAACCAGCAGCCCTGATTTGCCCCAAGAATAAGAACAGGGTAGCTGCATTTTAAGATATTGGTGGTAGGGGTTGAAAGATGAGGTTGTCAAGGTTAAAGGTGGTTACTTAGACCCTTTCTTTTCTGGGGGGCTGTGCTGGTTGCAGCCAAGCCTCTGGGGCCTCAGTCTGGCCCAAGCACAGTAGAGATGGGAGGCACTAACTGTTTACACAGGCAAGAATAGGAAAGGAAGAGGAGTATGGTCAAGAGTCTGATGATAGATTTCAGCTTGTGTGTATTAAGTAGCTGAGCTTTAGAAGAGTAATTAAGCTTAATTCAAAACCCTGCCCACACAGTGCCAATCCTTCCGAACAGGTCTGTCCATAACAGCAGACTGTCTTCCCTAACGAGGCGATAATGAGGTGCCAACTTGGTTTCCGTGACCAGAGTGAGACAAGGTTAGTTTTGTTTTTCTCAGAGAAGTCAGCTGTTTTCTCTAAACTGTGTTCTGGGTTGGAGGACACTCCTGCTGGAGATTCCCCTTGCCTCCAAAGCACGCACGAGAAAGAGCCATCTTTCCAACATGGGAAGCCAACCATTCTGGGTATCTACAAGTCAGCCATGGAAGATGAGTGCTTTTCAGAGCATAGCCCAGCTTATAGAATTTTATTTTCTAACTTCTGCTTTGCCCAGCAAATTCTTATTGTTCCCAACTTTACTCAACTTTGAGTGGAAGTGATTGCACATGATTAATCAGAGCTGGAAATCTCTTTTGAAGGAAAGACCCTTAGACAAGGAGGAGAAAACCCATTACCCTATAAAAAAACCCAAATCTTTTAGCCTGCAAAAGTTAACCTGAATTTCAGATGTATATAGCCATCATATTTCTGAGCCAAAAATTGGGGTGCATGACTGAACACCTCTGGGACAAGAATTGATGTTGCCCTCCTGCCTGCCCACTGCCTTGGTTTGTCATTGTTACACCATTTAGCCCAGCCTGCCTTGTGTTAAAAATAATAGCTTATTGGGCACTCTTACACACAATATAGACAACCCTTTTTAGGTTCCAATGAATTGGGGTAGCTGGCGGTAGATACCTGAAACTGTCAAACTACAACCCAGAACCCATGAATCTTGAAGACGATTGTATAAAAATGTAACTTATGAGGGGTGACAATGGGATTGGGAAAGCCAGAAGGACCACACTCCCCTTTGTCTAGTTTATGAACGGATGAGTAGAAAAATGGGGGAAGGAAACAAACAAACAAACAGACAAAGGCACCCAGTGTTCTTTTTTACTTTAATTGCTCTTTTTCACTTTAATTATTATTCTTGTTATTTTTGTGTGTGTGGTAATGAAGGTGTCAGGGATTGATTTTGGTGATGAATGCACATCTATGTAATAATGGTACTGTGAACAATCAAATGTACGCTTTGTTTTGTATGACTGCATGGTATGTGAATATATCTCAATAAAATGAATAAAAAAATTAAAAAAAAATAATAGCTTATGTTCCTTTCTCCTCCACTGGCCATAAACTCCATGACGGAAGGGGAATATGTCATGGAGATTCTTGCATTTCCCCAGTAAATCACACCCCGCCCCAACTTGGTGGGTGGGCACTTAGTAACTGCTGTGAAGAGAATGAAGAAGGAAGATAATGGGTGTGGCTAGTCATAACCCAGGGAGGCAGGAGGATCACAGTCAGAGAGAAATGTAAGATGGAAGCAGAGGTCAGAGGTCAGAGGGGAGAGAAGGCCCTATACTGTTAGCTTTAAAGAAAGATGCAGGAAGAGCCAAATAATGTAGGCAGCGTCTAGAAGCTGGAAAACGCAAAGAAACAGAGTTTCTAGAGCCTCCAGAAGGAATCAGCCCTGCTGACCTCTTGGCATTGGTCCAGCAAGACTAATTTTGGACTTCTGACCTCCAGAACCTATAAGGTAACAAATGTGTTGCTTTAAGCCTCTAAGTTTGTGGTAATTTGTTTACAGCTGCAGTAGCAAACTAATACAACCCCCAAAGACAATTATATGAGAAAGAGGTTTCCGCTAGTGGGGTAGTGGTGGGTGTGGGTAAGTTGACTGGATCTTGTTGGTATGAATTAAACCCCCCAAAGGTCCTGGGGAGCACAGACCATCCAACTGGGCACCTGAAGACCCTCTGAGAACTTAGCCACAAGCCAATTCTGCACAAGCAAGAAAAAGTCAGAAGCCTCTTCTTCCTTTTTAAGGGCAGCTTTCTTCACCCAGCTGGAGCCATCGTCAACCTGGAAAAGCTCAGAATCGCAAACCCTTAGGGATCATTCATCAGACTCTCTTCAGCAAAAACAGAAAGTGACTTGCCCAAAGCCACATAACTGGGTGGTGGTAGGACCCTAAAGTGAACTCAGATCATCCAACCCAGCTTCCAGTGCTCTAAGAACAACTTTGCCTCCAAAACCCTTAACTAAGCCCCAGAACTATCTCATCATAAAATTATCTCCACATATACTTATTTGTGGTTCTCTCTTCAATTCAGAGGGATACTGATTACCTTTGAAAAGCAAAGTACTCTGCTGAGCCCTGGGAAAATGCTACACTACAGGCCCTTTCTGGAATCCCCATAAACACCAGAGATGACAGCAGACAAGGTTCTGTGCACCTGTCTCATCCATCCCTCTCCTAAACTTTGTGCAGCTGCAAGATTTGCAGGCATATAGTCAAACCTTGGATCTGAGGAGGTGAGTTACAGAACCTGGATGCCTGGGCACACAGCTAGAATAGCTATCCCACAACCTCGTCAAGGGCTGCTCCACACATGCGGGAGAATCCTTTGGCACACAGTGATCTGATTCAGCCGGGCCTCTACAGGTCGCACTGCCCCCAGGGCTGGGGTTTCATTTCTGAATCATTAATTGGTGCAAGGAATTCACAGTGCATAATTAGATTAAAAACCTCTGGTCCCTGCTTGCTTAGAAAGTTGTTTTTTTGTGTGTTTAT
>PVKY010004625.1:0-18914 GCA_004027775.1 Bradypus variegatus
AAAAAAAAAAAAAAAAAAAGAGGACCGGAACCATTTTTTCCTTTCTTTCTTTTCTGATGGCTCCCACCTGCTTTCTTCTGCTTTCTTCCTCTAATAAACCTAAACTCTCTAAACCATGAAAAAAAAAATGAATGAATTAAAGGCACTGCTTTTAAGTAAACATAAATACCTGTATGTCAAAATGTTTAATAAATTTGATTTTGTTAGTCCAAATACTAAAAAGATATATTTTTAAAACTACCTTTTACCTAGTATGTCTGACCTCAAAAAAATTTTAACATACTATAATCTTCTTCTTTTTCTATTTCATTCCTTAGCTCAAACTAAAGAATTCTCTAATGATAGATATTAAAACAAAGGATGTTTTGTATAAGGAGGAGGAATCTGAGTATTCAGAGATCTAAAAATTTAATTCAACTATGTCCAGCAAACATTTAGCATATAAAGACATTAACTGGCAGTGAGGTAAAAAAAAAATACAGCCTGGGTTAAGATTTCTAAAAAATGTATTAGAACTAATTATCCATCTCATTTGCTTGGAGATACATATATATCTCCAAGCAAATGAGATGGAAAAAGATAATTACAGCTACATTTGCAGGAGTTGGAATAGTTGTCCATCAAGTAATAAAACCTACAAAATAAATCTTAACAGCCAGGTCCTTTCAGAGGCATAATTTAAGCATATTAGAGTTAAGTGCTTTTAAAGGATACACCACAGCCACTGGAAAGTTGAGGACTGTCCAGCTAAACATTCTGAACTGCAGTCAGTTTCCATACTCAATTATGCTTTGATTCCTAACCCAGGAGCAGGCAACGTTTATGAAAGTGCGGCATCTCGGAAGAAGGCTGTGTGCTAAGAGCCAAACAGCCAATGCTCCGCTTTGCTTTCCTCTAGCAAAGGGCTGCAGGAAGCAGAAGGAAGGTAGCAGGACATTTGAAAATCACTGTTTTTCCCACACTGGAGTGTTTCCATAAAGTTACAGCACTGTAACAAAAGAGAACGGAAATCCCAGAGCCGAAGCTGTGCTCCAAGGCAGGTGGGCAGCAGCCACACGTGGGAACCCAGGAAAGCTAGAACAATCCAGTGGGCAGGTTCCCATGGAAAACGCTGCCTGGGGGCAGTGCTGGCAGCCACCCTGTGGGAGAAAGGCACAGGCCAATGGGAGCATGCAGACTCCACACACCGATTCAAACGAAGAGAAAGACAAACAGCAGCAACACGGCACGTCTACAGGGGACACAGACGGACGCTGGCAGCCACCTTAAAATACCCGGCTTACTCCCAACTCCGTGGACACGACCACGATTTCACACAGAAGAGCCTGGTGGGTGTGTGGCTGTGAGTTCTGCCACAGTTGCAATGGAGAGCAAGGAACGTGGCAAGGAGTCACAGCAGGGCAGGCTGTGTAACCGTGGGTGACCATTACCCTCCCTCATCTAGAAAAAGGGAGGGGTTAGGTTACCTATTTTAAAGTACTAGTCCAAGATTGTGTGTGGGCTTCACATATATGCTATCTAAAGCTGACTACACTACAGTTTTTGCTTAAAAATATGAATTCAAATGATGAATAGTTTTTGCAATTTTTCTTTCTAGGATTAGTGTAATTCAAAGGATGGGATTATCTGAAAAAGATCTATTCATCTATACATAACAGCTCTGATTGACATCTGGAAAAGAGGCTATCTGCAGTTGGATTTAGAGTTTCAGCATACTCTCAATTTCTATAACCAAGTTGCAACCCTGCAGTGAGCCGGTGGGAAAGGAGGAAGTGGGAAGGGGCTATGACCAAGATTCAGACCCCTGGTCAGCCTTGAGTTTTATGACAGGCCATCACCATTCACACTTAAGGGTCTCAATCCTATTTGCTAAGGAACAGTGGCCACACACTGGTGCCACGACCCAGTGGAACCCCTGTTCTGCCCTCATCTATTCTACTTGAGATTTCCACCTGGCCAGCATAGGGACAACTGAGGTCTGTGCTCCACATTCAGGGCAGGAGACCCCGCAGCAGCAGCTAGGCGGGAGGCAACACTGCTGCCACCCAGGTGCCCCCTCCACCGAGCAGCTCTGAGTACCTGCCACCTGTGTGTCTTGCCCACGAGAGCAGGTGGGAGGGACTGAAACATCAAGAAACATCATGTAAATCTGGGGTCCACAGAGGGCAGGCCCACATGACTGCCAAATCACAGAACCCTCGGGATCTACTTTTGGTAACAAAAGGACATTTTCCAGGAGAGAAAGAGAATGGATCTTGACGGGAAAAAAATTTAGCCAACTAACCCATATTGTCCCAAAGGTTATTAAAGGGGGAGAGGTGGGAGGATGGCCGAGTAGGAAGCTCCAGGAATCAGCCCCTCCACTAAACTAATCACTGAGTGGGCAGGAACCGTAGGAATCAGCTGTTTTGGAACTGTGGAGTCTACAGGAACACTTGCAGCCCCCAGGGAAGAGCTGGAGGAAGAGGCTGGGAAACTGTGGTAAATAACGGTGAATTTCACCCACTGTAATAGCCGCTGCCACCCTCCACCCCCCAGCCTCGTGGCAGGCACAGTGGGGGCTGCATCCCGGGCTCCTGGTGCAGCTGGTGGCAGGGTGGGCGACAGGGACCGGGTCCTCCACAAGACCGGGGAGTGTGGTCTCCCCAATGACCACTGCTTTGGGTCAGTCACTTCACACTGCTGGGGGTCAGCAGAAGAGGAGTTCTCCAGAGGCAGTATCTATATATTTTTCTTTATTTTCCTCTCTCCATTGCCGCTCTGGGAGCAAAAACAGTTAGAAAAGTTACAAATGAAGGTTCCAGCTCTCAACAAGAAAACAAAATTAACAAGCAATCCAAAAGGAGGGAGAGAATTAGATTTCCAGTGTTATAACAAGACCCTCAGATTGTCCAGTTCTCACCAAAGAAATCACAAAACTCATAAAGAAACAAGTAAGTATGACCTATTCATAGAAAAAACAGAACTTATCAGAACCCATTCCTGAGGAAGCTCATACACTGGAACTATTAGACAAAGACATCAAAGATATAAATCAGCTGTCTTGAATAAGCAAAGAACTAAAGGAAATTAGGAAAACACTGCGCAAAGTAAAAAGATAGAAATTATAAAAAGGAACCAAACAGAAATACTGGAGATACAAAGTACAGTAATTGAAACAAAAAATCCAATAGATTCAAAAGCAATTTTGAACATGCAGAAGCACAAGTGAACACAAAAACAAGACAACTGAAATTACAGTGTGAGGAGCAGAAACAAGTAAAAATGAAGAAAAATGAACAAAGCCTGAAGAACCTGTGGGACACCACCAAGCACACCAACATACGCACCACTGGAGTCCCAGAGGGTACGAGACAGAAAAAGGTGCAGAGAAGGTGCCTGAAGAAATAATGGCTCAAAACTTCCCAAATCGGACGAAAGACATGAATACACAAAACCAGCGAGCTCAGTGAACTACAAACAGGACATACCCTAAGAGACCTACACCAAGACACACTACAGCACAGCTGCCAAGGTCCAAAGACAGAGCGAGGGGTCTGAGAGCGGCAAGAGAGAAGCCCGTGCCATACACGAGGATCCCCAATAGGACCAACAACGGGTTTCTCATCAGAAACCAGAGGGGCTGGAGACAGGAAGGCGCCATAGTTAAGGCTCTTAGAGAAAAACACCATCAACGAAGAATTATACATCTGGCAAAATTACCTTTCAAAAATGAAGAGAAATTAACACATTTACAAATAAACAAAAGCTGAAAGAGTTCATTACCAGAAGACCTGCCCTATAAAAAATGCTAAAGTGAGTCCCTCCAGGGTGACACAAAAGGACACCAGACAGTAACTCAAAGTCATAAGAAGAAATAAAGAATATTAGTAAAGGTAACTACACAGGTAAATATAAAATCCTGTATTACTGTATTTTGGCTTGTAACTGCTTTGCTCCCCTGTATGATTTAACAGAAAAATGTGTAGAACAGTAATTAAAATCTATGTTAATGGGTATCCAGTATATAAAGATGTAATGTAAGACAACAACAACATAAAGGGGGATGGGTGGAGATATATGGGAGTAGAATCTGTATTCTACTGAAATTAGGCTGGTACTAGTTGCACTAGGTTGTTATTTGTTGATGTTAACGGTATTACAAGGGAGACAACTAAAAATAACAGACAAAAGGAAAGAAGAAGGGAATCAAAATGAGCAACTAAATAAAAAAAAAAGTATGGAGCAATTCAGGAACAAAAAACATACAAAGACACAGAGAAAACAAATAGCTAGATAGCAGAAGTAAACCCCTCTTAGTTATTACCTTAAATGTCATCAGATTAACCTCCCTTATCAAAAGGAAGAGATTGGCAGAATGGATGGAGAAATCATGTTCCATCTATATGATATCTATAAGAGACTCACCTTAGGTACAGAGACACATATTGAAAGTAAGAGGGTGGAAAAAGATATCCCATTCAAACAGTAATCAAAGGAAAGCTAGGGTGGTTACAGAATTGTTAGACAAAAGAGACTTGAAGTAAAAAAAGACTACAAGACACAAAGAAGGGTATTATATATCGATAAAAGGTTCAATCCAGCAAGATACAACAATTATAAACATACATGTACCTTACCACAGATACCCCAAAATATATGAAGCAAAAATTGACAGAAGTGAAGGGAGAAACATATAGTACTACAATAACAGTTGGAGACTTCAATATAGTACTTTGGATAATTGATATAACATCGAAACAGAAGATCAGTAAGTATTTAGATGACTTGAATGACACTATTAACCAATTAGAATGAATGGACACATATCGAACATTCCAACCAACAGGAGAATTCACATTCTTCACAAGTGCACCTGGAGTTGTCCCAGGATAGACCATTAGACCACAAATCAAATCTTAATATATTTAGAAACACTGATATCATAAAAAGTATCTTCTCGAACTACAAAGGCATAAAGCTAGAAATCAATAACAGAAGGAACTGGAAAAACTATAAACAGGTGGAAATTACACAACAAACTATTGAACAACCAATGGGTCAAAGAAGAAATCACAAGAGAAATTAGAAAATACTTAGAAATGACTGAAAATGGAAGCACAACAGTCAAAAATTTATAGGAGGGAGTGAGGGCAGTGTTCATAGGGAAATTTATAGCTGCAAATGCCTACATTAAAAAAGAAGACAGATCAAAAATCAATAACCTAACTTCACATCTAAAGATATGAGTAAAAGAATAGGAAATTGACCCAAAGTGAGTAGAATGAAGGAGATACGAAGGATTAGAGCAGAGATCAATGAAATAGAGAAAAGAAAAATAACAGAGAGGATCAATAAAACCAAAACTTGGTTTTATGAAAAGATCAATAAAATTGACGAAGCTTTAGCCAGACTAAAAGAAAAACAGAGAGGAAATGAATAACTAAAAATCAGGAATGGAAGTAGGGACATTACTACCACCTTAATGAAATAAACAGATACTAAGAGAGTACTATGAACAATTATATGCCAAGAAATTAGAAAATTCAGACAAAAGAGACAAAACCCTAGAAACATACCAATTAGCTAATATGATGCAAGAAAAAAAACAGAAAATCTCAACATACCCAAACAAGTAAAGAGACAGAGTCAGTAATCAAACCTGTCTAGCGAAGTCTGGGACAGGATGGCTTCATTGTTGAAGAAATTACATCAGTCCCTCTCAAATTCTTCCAAAAAATGGAAGAGAAGGGAACACTTTCTAACTCATTCTATTTGGTCAGCATTATCCTGAAACCAAAGCCAGATTAAGACAGCACAAGGAAGGAAAATTACAGACCAATATGCCTTATGAGTATAAATGCAAAAATCCTCAACAGAACACTGGCAAACCAAGTGTAAAAGTACATTAAAAGGATTATACACTACGACCAAGTGGATTTATTTCAGGAATGCAAGAAAGTTCAACATAAGAAAATCAATCACTATAATACACCATATTTACAGAATGAAGGGAAAAACCATAAAATCACCTCAACTGATGCTGAAAAGGCATATGACAAAATCCAGCATCCTTTTATGATAAAAATATGCAGGAAACTAGAAACAGAAGGCAACTTTCTCAACCTCATAAAGGGCATTTATGAAAAACGTGCAGCAACACCATACTTAATGGTGAGACTGGAAGCTTTCCCCCTAAGATCAGGAACAAGACAAGCAGGTCTGTCTCGGACGCCTGCTGTCACCATGTCATACAACACTGTACTGGAAGTTCTAGCCAGAGAAATCAAGCAAGAGAAAGAAATAAAAAGTATCCAAACTAGAAAGGAAGAATTTAAATTATCCCTGTTCACAGATGACACAACCCCATATAGAGGCCCAAAGAATCCACAAGAAAGCTATTACAACTAATAAATGAAGTAAGCAAAGTTGGAAGATTAAGGATAAACATGTGGAAGTCAGCTGGGTTTACAAATACTTGTAAGGAACAATGTAAAAAAGAGATCAAGAAAACAATCCATTTGCAACAGCATCTAAAAGAATAGAATATCTAGAAATAAATATACTCAAGGAGGTGAAAGACGTGTACAGTGAAAAACACAAAACATTGCTGTAAGAAATTAAATAAGACCCAAATAAATGGAAAGATATCCTGAGTTCATGGATTGGAAGACAACATTGTTAAGAGTGTCATTACTGCCTAAAGCGATCTACAAATTCAGTACAATCCCTGTCAAAATTCCAGTAGCCTTTTTTTGCATAAATGGGAAAGCTGATCCTCAAAACCACATGGAATTGCAAGGAACCCCAAACAGCCAAAACCATCTTAAAAAAAGAATATAGTTGAAGGATTCACACCTCATGATTTCAAAACTGACTACAAAAGCAACAGTAATTAAAACAATGTTGTACTGGCTAAGGACAGACATATAGACAAATGGAACAGAAATGAGAACCCTGAAATAAATCCACACATTTACAGCCAGTTGATTTGTGACAAGCGTAGCGAGTCTATTCAATGGAGAGAAATGCTCTCTTTAACAAATGGTGCTGGGACAACTGGAAATCCACATGCAAAAGAATGAATATGGACCCCTATTTCACACCATATATAAAAGTAGATTCAAAATGTTCCAACAGCCTAAATGTAAGAACCAGGACTATAAAACTCTTACAAGAAAACATACAGGAATATCTTTAGAACCATGGAGTAGACAATGGATTTTTAGATTTTAAACCCAACGCACAAGCAACAAAAGAAAAAAACAGATAAAATGGACTTCAACAAAATTAAAAACTTTTGTGCATCAAAGAACATAATCAAGAAGTGAAAAGATAAACTACAGAATGGGAGAAAATATTTGGACGTTATATTCTGATAAGGGTTTAATACACAGAATAACTAAACAACTCCTATAACTCAACAACAAATAAACAAACAACCCAATTAAAAAATGGGCCAAGGATTAGAATAGACATTTCTCCTAAGAAGATATTCAAATGGCTAATAAGTACATAAGAAAAGATATTCAACATCATTAGCCATTAACGAAATACAAATTAAAACATCAATGAAATACTATTCCATACCCACTACGATGGCTATTATTATAAAAACTGAGAATGTGAAGTTTTGGTGGGAATGTAAAATGGTGCAGCCGCTGTGGAAAACAGCTTGGTGGTTCCTCAGGAAGTTCAACATAGAATTACCATATGACTAGCAACTCCACTCCTAGGTATACACCCCAAAGAATTGAAAGCAGGGACTCAGATATTTGTAGATCAATGTTCGCTGCAGCATTATTTACAATTGCCAAAAGGTGGAAGCAACCCATGTGTCCATCAAAAGATGAATGGATAATCAAAATGTGGTCCATCTATGCAATGGAATATTATTCAGCTGTAAAAAGAAATGAAGTGTTCATCTACGTAACCACATGGATGAACCATGAAGACATGTTGAGTGAAATAAGCCAGACACAAACAAATATTATTTGATTTGAGTTATATGAAATATTTAGGATAAGCAAATTCATTGAGACAAAAAGCAGAGCAGTGGATACTGGGGTGGACGGACGAGGAAACAAGGAGTTACCGATAAACGAGTTGAGCTTTGGTTTGTAACGGTGAACATATTTGGGAAACAGACGGTGCTAAAGGTATCCAATATCGTCAATGTACTTCATGTTACCAAGATATCCACTTAAAAATGGTTAAAATGACTCCTAGTTATCTGCATTTTACCACAGTACACCTACTAGAACGGCTGCCGCCACTGTGTACTGAGGGGACGGAATACGCCAGCAATGCCCGCTCACTGCTGGGGAACACACGACGGTGCGGCCAAACCGGAAGACAGTCTGCAGTTTCTAACAAAGCTGAGCACAGGTTTACCATACTGCCCTCAAATCACACTCCTCAGGACTCACTCAAAAGGGCTGAAAATGTATGTCCACACAAAAACCCACTCACAAATGTTCATAGCAGCCAAAAAATAGAAGCAACCAAGATGTCCATTAATAGTGAACGGAAAAACAAACTGTGATATAAAGAAATGAGCGTCCAGCCATGAAGACACGGAGGAAACGTCAACGCACATTGTTCAGAGGAAGAGGCCAGTCTGCAAAGGCTACATACCACAATTCCAGCTATAGGACGTTCTGGAAAAAGCGAAACCATGAACAGTAAAAAGAGCAGTGATTGCCAGGGTTGGGTGGGGTGGGGTGAAAAGGTGGAGCCTGGGGCATTTTAGGAGAGAAACTAGTCTGATACTACGATGGGGGGTGTGTGACATGATGCATGTGTCCGAAGCCACAGAACCGTGCGACACACAGAGTGACCCTAACACAAATGCTGGACGTCAGTTAACCCGACGTATTGATGTTGGTTCATCACTTGTCACAAACAATAATAATGATGGAAACTGGGAGGGTAGGTATGGGAACTCGGTACTTTCCGCTCAATTTTTCTGTAAACCTAACACTGCTCTAAAAAGTCTGAAAAAAAGGTGACTAAAGATTCATTCTGAATGATGAACGGGCCAAACATTTCCCCCATTTCTTTCTAATACAATCATTAAACACTTAAATCTGCTCACGCTTCACTCCAGGAGCCACGGTGTGCCATCAGGCGCAGGGACCGCGTCACCAGGGAGGACGCAGACAGCTCGGGTGCCCGCGCTCCCGCTCTTACTGACCTACGTGGGTGTGGGCCGCGAAGCCTGGGGGCGCGGCGGGCATGGCGGCGGTGCTGGGCACGGCGAGCCTCCCTCCTGGGTGAGATGAGGTGGAGGATGCGGAGGATGAAGTGGACGAGCCCTGAAAGGCCCGGTCGAGCCACGGCTCGACGCTGGGACAGCCCTGGAGCGGAGTGGAGGTGAGCTGCCCCGGTCGCCGCAAAGAGCCCTCATCTTCTGAGGCGGAGGACGTGTCTGTGGTTAAAATAACGGTGACAGGCATGTGATGCAGGCAGGGGTCCAGGAGAGGGTGGCGAGACCCACATTTGCCCCGGGGCTCCCGCTGCCCTTAGCAGGCTCACTCCCAAAAGGGGCAGGCAGTGCGTCGGGGCACCTCGATTCAGAAGGGGCACCCGCATTTGAGCGACTACATGGTTCCAAGAGCTCTACCTTGGGGAAAATGGTTTCATGAGCCCCCCCCCCCCAAATTTCCCCTGAGCTGACCACAGTCGCCCCCAAGTGGCTTCAGCACATAGCTTGCAGGGGTCAGATGTGGCAGGTGCTCCCCATGTCACTTCTGAGAGACCCCTTGCTCTGGCAGTGCAGTCACAATCACACAGCTCGCAACCCGACCCGGTGCCCACTCAGGACAAGCCCATCCCCTGCCCAACACAGGGTCCTACCCACACCCCTCCTCTGGGGCTGCAGCCCAGACCTGCCTCGCAGCTGTCGCCTGTCCACGTGCATCCTTTCAGGGGAAGGCACCTAAGCTTTACCAAAGAATTCCTTCCCTGAGGTTCCATCAAATGAACAAGATTTGCATTTTTTTACAGGTTTTATAAAATTTTCTGATTAGAGAGAAACCATGGAAACAATAACTTGACAGCCATTTCTAAGATTTTTTTCAACAATAAAAACTATTATTTTAGCAAGGTAGTGCTACCAAAACCACTAAATTATGTGAATCTGGTGCATTTGGTTCTTATTGTTTAATAATTCCAAGTCCATCAAACCAAAAATGAGCATCCAGTTTCACTTTTGTTACTTAAATAACATAATTGCCAACGATGGTGAAGCATGGATACAAAGTCATTAAAACCACCAGTACCTTGGAATTTAAAAGATAACTTAACACACAATATTGCTAAAAATAAAACAAAGATAAACCAAAAAAAACCTTCCAAATACTCTTATTCTCTCTCATCCATCTCTGGGTAATAACCTATTAAATAAAGTTAATGAAGCAAGAATAATTTAAAAAATTCTTAATTCAGGAAACTTTGGCAATCTACAAAGTGCCTATTTTAAGTTTTTATCTATACTATAAAAGACAAATAACATCTTAGTAAAATAATTAAAATCTACACAAAAAGTCTAATAGAAAGCAAGTATCCATTTAGATAAGAACCATACTATATATTCTACAGAATTTTCAGGTAAGCAATAGGCACATATACAATCACTTTTTATCTTCAGTTTTTCCAAGTCTATATAACAGAAGAATCCTCCAGCTCAAGGGGAAACACAGGGAAGCCATCCACTAGGCTTTACCCAGTACCTGGAGGCGTGTATGTTTCCACAGAGGAGTGCACGAGAACAGAGCGTCTTTTCGAAGGCATGGGCATTTTCCTCTCTTTGTATTTGGCCAAAGCAGCTTGCACGGCTTCAGTGTGGACATCTACATAGAAATAACAGCAATAAAAATACTTTTTAAAAGACTGATTATGAAGTAGCCAAATCAAGTGCCACATGTTTGCCAGTTTTCATCTGAAAGTGTAAAAGGATACAAGTTCAGGCTGTCACTCACCATGTCCTTCCTGGGGTACCTCCCGGAGGTTCCCTCCTCACCCCCTGCTCCCAAGGCTGCAGCCACAGCTGCCCGCTACACTGTCCGCCCTCACCAAGCCCCCACAATTGTCCACTACGCTGTCCTCCCTCGGCTGCACTCATGGCTGCATCCTCGGCTGCCCACTATGCCATCTTCCCTAGGCTTCACCCCCACAGCTATCCACTATGCTGTCCTCCCTCAGCTTCACCCTCGGCTGCACTCTTGGCTGCTCACTAGGCCATCCTCGCTTGGCTGCACCCTCGGCTGCCCATTATGCCAACCCCAGACTTGGGAGGCCCACCCTGAGCAGCTGAAGAAGGCACAGTGAGAAAAAACATGCCCGTCTGCCTCCTGTCCCCATGAAAATCAACAGGTCTTTTTCAAGATATCCTGAAACAAAGATGGTAAAATATCTACAAACAAATGAAAAAGGACACTCTGGACTCAGAGAAGATGTCATTCACCCACCAAGTGCAGTTATGCACAGATCCCGGAGCTTATCCCGTGTCCTCCTCGGAGGACAGCCCTCAAGAAAGGGCTCCACCCCAAAGCCCCAAGACCTGGGCAGAGGAACCAGTGAGAGAGGAAGAGGAGGGCACTACCATCACATGGAGTTAAGATCCAAACAGACGATGGGAAAGAGCGGGAAACATGCCAAGTGAACAAAACAACGTGTGTGTGAGGGAACCCACAGAAACAGCCTGAAGCTAAAAGCACTCCCTTGTGAGCCTGTCAAGTGGGGCCAGGAGAGGAGAAGCCTTCGCTGACGTGGGTGTAGCAGGGACTGCAGGGCAGGTGCCTCCCAAGGCCCCATCTGGTCGGGGCTGGGGGAGCAGGGCTAGTGGGGATGCTGGGGACAGGGGCTCCGGGAGTCTTATTTCCAAAGGAGAGAAGACTTAACATGTGTTTTACTAGGAGCCATGGAAAAAGAAGGTGCTTGTGAGTAGAATGAAAATACATACATCACCTTCAAATTAAAAAGGGGAAAAATCACACAGGAAAAGGATTATGAGTAAACAACAAAGAAAAATTTAGGTGGACTAAAATAAAATATACCAGTTGTTGCATTAAATGTGAAGAGCTGAATCCTCTATTCACAGTGGCCCAGGGTTGGTGAGGGCCCCAGGTTCCTGGGAAAAGCAAACGCAAATCCTCTCTTAGTGACAACAGCCTCAAAAAATTCCAACAGCTAAAGTTCCTGTACATACATGAGTTCACAGAAGAAGAAAAGGACAAACAATACAACACAAACAAAAAACATGCAAGAACCACATTTTTAATAGATACAGACTCACAAAGACTAGTAGAATTGGAATTATGGAACACAGAATATGAAATAAGTAGGTCTAATGTGCTAATAAAAGTAAACTTAAAAATTAACATTTAAACAGACGGACAAGTAACTGAAAGGGGAGGATGAGAAAATTTCAGGAAAAAAGCAAATAAAACACGATATTTGAAATCAGAAAATACATGGACAAAATTCGCAGAAGGTAAGATCCAAAGCATCACAGAATAGGAGGGTTATGTGGGGTGAGTCTCCAGGATGCAGACAAATATGTAAAGCATCAAAGATTGGGAAAGCAATCTGGGGAACTTCTCCAAGATGTAGACAAATACATAAAGACACACAAGGGAGGGCGGAGGGCGTGAGGACGCAGGCAGGGTCGATACCCATCTGACTAAGGGGACAGAACGACAGTCTGAGAGAAGCAACAGTCAAGATGAGACGAGTGGAGAAAACCCTGAAACTGATGAAAGCTGCGAGGAAACAGAAGAAATCCTGAGCAGACAAAGAGACCCATACCTACGTATTTTATAAAGCTACAGAATAAGACAATGAGAAGATCACAAAAGCAAGTAAGAAAAAGGGCAGATGTCTTTGGCAATTAGACTAACCACTGGCTTTTCAATATCAACAACGGAAACCAAATGGAAGGAGAGTAATTTATTTAAAATGCCATGAGAAAATAACTTCCGAACTAAAGTTGAATAATCAGAAAGTCCTTACAAAATGAGGAAGAAATAAAAGCATTTTAAGACAAATAGCTAAGAGAATTTAGCACCAACAGACAAAAGGAATTTCCAGAGGATGTGTTTCCAAAAGAAAGAGCCTAAGCCTGCGCTGTGAGAGAGAAGGATGGGCCAGACTCAACGCACAGGCAAATGTAAACGAGCAGCACACCAGCAGCAGTGACAACTCGTTTGTGAGGGCTAAAAAAAAGGGCAAAATACAGCCAAAATATAAGAGCTTACGAGTCATAGGGCTAGGTTACGAAGAGTCTGAATAGTTCCAGGGAGGTACAGATTTGGGTAACCTCAGACTTTTTTTAAGATACATACGCACGTGAAAGTTGTTAAAGCAACCACAAGAAGAACAGAATAGTATTTCCAAACCAGTAAAAGGAGAGAAAAATGGCATGAAGAATCAACCCATCGGACAGCAAGAAAAGCACAATGACAACAAGTGAGAGCGAGAGATGACGAAGGGGGTGGAGAAGGGTCAGGGGTGCTGGCTGCGGACCCCACTCCCCAGACTCAAGGACTGTTTCAGAAATCCAGCCGTGTGCAGTTTAGAACAGCAACGTGAAAGAAAATACACTGAAATGTTAAAAGTGAGAGGATGTAAACGTGGATTCCAGGCATGTGCAGGTCTGAATTTCAGATAACACACACTTGAAGGAAAAGGGCTCACCCGACAAAGACAACGGGATCTAGTCGACAGACACGAGATGATTCCGAATCCGCATGCGTCTAGGAACATGGTCTGAAAACACACGAAGAGCCACAGGGAGACTCTGACAAACGTACACGTGGGGAGATTTTAAGCACATCTGTCTGAGGAAATAACAGATTGGGCAGACAAACACACAGCTGACACAGATTTGAAGACGCTTCCTCTGATGGCTGAGGACCCTATGTCTCCCTGACGGGGGCACACCTTACGGTCACACACTAGGGGACAAAGTGCAACAAACGCCATTAGTGGCGTAACACGGACCAGGCTGTGCAATCAGAATGAAGTTAGGACCAAAAAGGCATCCTAAAAAAATAAGCATGACTTTGAAAATAAGGGAATTAGAAAATAATTGTAATTGTTGTTTAGGAATAAACAGCAACAAAAAACAGTATGTATCAAAACTTCTGAGGTGCTTCCTGGGGCAAGCAGAGGTGAAATCAGAAAGGTGGTAAATGAAGTTAGGAAAGGACCACGAAGAAACCCCGAGCAACTAGAGGAAGAAACAGTACAGAAAAGGGCAGGAACCAGTGAACTGGAAAGCAAGATTACCACAGAGGATCAGAGACAAGTTAGCTCCTTGGAATCACTAATAAAGTCAGTAAACTCTGCTAAAATTAACAAGAAAAACAAAGCACCAGAAATGCTGCTGGGCCTAAAAAGGGAGAAGTACCCATTGTGTAGGAGTTTTAAAATCAAAGATTCTACCACAAACGAGTTAGATAAAACTGAAAAATTCCATGAAAAATAGAACACACTAAGAAATGACTTGAGAGGAAAGTGACCAACTGGAAGAGGCCCGCAAGATTAAAGAAGCTGAAGCTAAGTAAGAGCTAGCTCTCTCCGGTCAGTTATCCTAGAAGAACCACGGGGGTCAGAGGAACCCTGGGCCGAGCACCGGGGGAGGCTGAGCCCCCTCGGCCGGGCCTGGGGGTCAGCGCCTGCGAAGGGAAGGCCGCCCTGAGGCTGGTCGGGCTGTGGGGACAGGACAGCAGCAGGTGAAGCCCGCTAGGCAGGATGGGAGGAGGGAAAGAGAAGAAAGAGAAGGTGACACCCAGGTGAGGGCAGAGACAGGGTGGGGGGGGCCGCTCTCAGGAAGTACAGCTTCACATTAGTTTTATTTTGGGAAAACAATGGAGCCAGAAAAGCTCTCCTGGACCAACGCTCCGCCTTAAAAGTGCAGGGAAACACACTTCTGTAACTTCTGAAGACGCAGGTACAGAAGAATGATTGGAAGAGGGAGAGGGGGACGTGTCCGAAGAGCAAGCCAGCACGCCTCAGGTCGGGTGCTTTGCAGGAGGACGAGGCCACAGACACAGCACAGGACACGGCCACCTGCACAAGGGAGCCAAGGGTGCCATGCAGAGGTGACCCTCAGAGCAAAAATTGAAACTTCCCAAATACCAAAAATACGCTTTACAAAGAGGACAAATAAAATCGGCAACATGACAGAGGATCTGGATGGCACGGGGCCCACGGAGGCGTCTCCAGGACACACTAAACACTTGCGATGGCTACCTATAAAGGCACCGTGGGGATGGGCTGGAGTGAACAGGGGAGATTCCCCCCGCCTTTTTTAATATATTTGGCTTTGTAACCAACCCAGTAAATATTTTCACATTTTAAATATTTATAAAACTAAATAAAAAGAAATTCCAAGAATTGAAAACAAAATAAAATAATGACTTTAAATGTGCATCCAGTTGGTGGCATAAATGACTTCAGCTGACTTTAAACCACTTAGGTTCAACTGTGTAACGTGCTTTTCTAGAGATACATACTATGTAGTTTGGAGGCTGTATGTGCCCCAGAAAGGACCATCCTATTTTAATCCATTCCTGTGGGTGTAGACTTAAGGTGGGCGGGACCTTTTGGTGAGGTTATTTCAGTTGAGATGTGACCCAGCCCATTCAAGACGGGTCTTAATCCACTTACTGGAGTCCTTCCTAAGAGGATGAAACACACAGAAGCTAAGAGATGAGATTAAGAGCTTACAGAAGGAGAGGAGAAATGATGGCGGCGTAGAGACGAGTGGAAAACTGTTAGTTCCCCCGGGAACAATTCATAAATGACCAAAAAACTAGTAAATAACCTGGAATAACTGCGGGGAGACAAACATGACCGTCCACTCATCATCCACCAACCTGAATTGGGAGGAATGCCCGAGATCGCAGCATAAAATCTGTAAGTAAAACTGCGGACCCGCGCTGAGAGCCGAGAGCCAAGAGCCAAGAGCCCCTCCCTCACGGAAGCCGCGCGGCGCTCGAAAACAGCACTCTCCGAACAAGCTCGTGTACCGCAGCCCTGCTCCATCTGGGATTTTAATATTCACTGCTAAATACGGACAGCGAATCCTCAACAAGCAGAAAGAAGCAGAAGCTTTTGAGGACAACCGACCTTGGGAGAGTTGGGGGACATATCTGTCTCAGGACGGGAAGCCCAGAGGCTGACGGGCGAACCTGGGAGCTTTTCTGTCCCTTTCTGTCTCTGTGGAGAAAACTGCAGCCGCTTTCAGCCCGCAGTGCTTTGCAGTCAAGACAGACTCAGCTATTTTAAAATCAAAACACTTTGATCAGCAGAGTCAGAGAAACAAAGAACTTCCTGATAGGCAGTGACCTCTCTGGAGGGGGCATAGCTTCCCAAGAGGAAAGGGAGGGGTCCAGCTCTACTGCCCACCTTTCCAGAACCAGACGCCAAAGCCTGGGGAGGAGACCCACAGGCCACACCCCCTTACACAGGTGGTGACAGGCTGCACCTGCCAAACAGAAAAGCACAGGTGTATTAATCCTCTAAGAAAAACCATCAGGGGAACGAAATACTGAATATTTCTTCCTTCTGTGACCTGAACCTGTTCTTGTCTGGGGAAACCTGATTGGGGTGGCCTAGGAGGTCAGATGCCTAGACAACAGAAAACCACAACCTACACTAACAAAAACGAAGCTATGAATCAGTCAAAGGAACAAACACACACTTCAACTGAGATACAGGAATTTAAACAACTAATGCTAAATCAATTCAAAAACTTTAGAGAATATTTCACAAAAGAGATAGAGGCTGTAAAGAAAACACTGGGCACATATAAGGCAGAAATCAAAAGTTCAAAAAAACAACTAGTAGAATCTATGGAAATGAAAGGCACAACACAAGAGATGAAAGACACAATGGAAACATACAACAGCAGATCTCAAGAGGCAGAAGAAAACACTCAGGAACTGGAGAACAAAACACCTGAAAGCCTACACACAAAGGAGCAGATGGAGAAAAGAATAAAAAAAATACGAGCAACATCTCCGGGAACTTAAAGATGAAACAAAGTACAAGAATCTACGTATCACTGGCGTCCCAGAAGGAAAAGAGAAGGGAAAAGGGGTAGAGGCAATAATAAAGGAAATAATCAATGAAAATTTCCCATCTCTTATGAAAGACATAAAATTACAGATCCAAGAAGTACAGCGTACTCCCAACAGAATAGATCTGAATAGGCCTACGCCAAGACACTTAATAATCAGATTATCAAATGTCAAAGACAAAGAGAGAATCCTGAAAGCAGCAAAAGAAAAGCTATCCATCACATACAAAGGAAACTTAATAAGACTATGTGCAGATCTCTCAGCAGAAACCATGGAGGCAAGAAGGAAGTGGTGTGATATATTTGGGATACTGAAAGAGAAAAACCGCCAACCAAGCATCCTATATCCAGCAAAGCTGTCCTTCAAATATGAGGGAGAGCTCAAAATATTTTCTGACAGACAATGAGAGACTTTGTGAACAAGACACCTGCCCTACAGGAAATACTAAAGGGAGCACTGCAGAGTGACAGGAGAAGATGGGAGTGCATGGTTCGGAATACAGTTTTGGGAGATGGTAGCACTAAGTACACTGAAAAAAGGTAGCTGTGTATACAGTTGAGAGAGGAAGGTTGCGAGCATGTGGGACACCAGAAGAAAGCAGGAAAGATAAAGACTGGGACTGTATAACTTGGTGAAATCTAGAGTGTTCAACAGTCGTGATAAAATGTACAAATATGTTCTTTTACAAGGGAGAACAAGCAAATGTCAACTTCGCGAGGTGTTAAAAATGGGGAGGCATTGGGGGAGGGATGCAATCAATGTAAATTAGAGACTATAACTAACAGAATCATTGTATCATGCTTCCTTTAATGTAACAAAGGTGATATACCAAGGTAAATGGAGATAAGAAGGGGGGATAGGGGAGGCATGTTAAGACACTGGACATTGGTGGTGTTGTCTGACTCTTTACCCTACTCTGATTTAAGGTTACTTTTCCTTTTGCTACTTCCTCGCCGTCATTTTTTTCTCTTTCTTTTCCCTCTCTACCTTCGTTGACTCTCCCTCCTGCCTTGCGGAAGAAATGTAGATGCCCTTATACCAACAGTGGTGAAGGTGGTGAACACATAAATATGTGACCATACAGAGAACCATCGATTGTTTACTTAGGATGGAATGTATGGGGTGTGAACAAAATCATCTTAAAAAAAAAATGGGTTGATGTCAAAACCTCGAGGGCAATACACTGAGTGAAATAAGCCAGACACATAAGGACAAATATTGCAGGGTCTCACTGATAAGAACTAATTAAAATATGTAAACTCATAGACATGAACTATAAGGTACCAAGATAGAGGACGAGGCTTAAGAATGGGGAGTGGTTGCTTAGTATGAGCAGAATGTTGAACTATGATGAACTTAAATGCTTGGAAACGAACAGAAGTGTTGGTAGCAAGATGTGAGAATAACTAACAGTGCTGAATGGCGCGTGAATGAGGTGGAAAGGGGAAGCTCAGAGTCATATATGTCACCAGAAGGAAAGTTGGAGGTCAAAAGATGGGAATGTATAAAACTGAATCCTATGGAGGGCAATATCCATGATAACTATACAAACATTAGAAACCTCTTCCATGAACCAGAACAAATCTATGACAATACAACTAGAAGTTAATAATAAAGGGACATATAGGAAAGAAATATATACCTATTGCAAACTATATACTACAGTTTGTAGTATTTCAACATTCTTTCATAAACAGTAACAAATGTACTATACCAACACTACAGGTCAGCAATTGAGGGGGGCTGGTTAGGGATATGGGAGGATTCGGGTTTCCTTTTCTCCGCCCCCCCCCATCTTTCACTTTATTTCTTGTCTGGAGTAATGAAAAGCTTCTAAAAATTGAA
>PVKY010004626.1:0-18925 GCA_004027775.1 Bradypus variegatus
GGAACTTTTTTTTCTATTCTTTCACTTTAACCTGCTTGTGTCTTTTGTAAACAGCATATGGTTGGGTCATGCTTTTTTATCCATTCTGGCAATCTCTGTCTTTTGGCTAGTGAGTTTAATCTATTTATATTTAAAGTAACTTCTGATAACCCATGGCTATTTTCCACCATTTTTCTATTTAGTCTTTGTAAGTATTATACCTTTCATGTCCCTCAATTCTTCCATTAATGCCTACTTTCGTATTTATTTGATTTTTTTGTATTGTACCAATTTCAGTCCCTTCCCATTTCCTTCTGTACACATTTTTTTCAAATATTTTCTTTGTGGTTACCATGAGATTTAAATTTAACATCCTAGATTTATATTTGATATGTTTGATTATGTTTGATTTGCTATCAGTTTAACTTCACTAGCATACACAAACACTGTTCCTATGCCCTCTGTCCCCTACCTTTTTGTTGTACTCATTAAAAATTATATCTTTATACATTATGTGTCCAAACCATAGACATATTCTTACCTTTTTATGCGTTTTCATTTTAGGACCTGTAACAAGTAGAAAGTTGAGTTACATACCAAAAAATAACAATGCAGTAGTACTGGTATTTTTAATTACTCATATGGTTACCTTTACCAGATACTTTTATTTTCTTTATCCTACTTTGATCCATTCTCTGTTGTCCTTACCTTTCAGTCTGAAGGTAAGAACAGCTGGTGATGGTGACGAACTCCCTCCAGTTTTGTTTATTTGGGCATGTCTTCATCTCTCCTTAATTTTTAAAAGATTTGTCCATTATAATTCTTGGTTGGCAATTTGTGGGTTTTTTCAGTACTTTAAATATCTCATCCCCATGACTTCTTGCCTCCGTGGTTTCTGATGAGAAATCAATACTTAATCTTATTGGGGCTCCCTTGTACCTAAGAAGTTGCTTTTCCCTCGAGCTTTCAGAACTTTCTGCTGGTCCTGGGCATTCAACAGTTTGACTGTTAATGTGCCTGGTGTGTCTCTTCAAGTGTATCCTGTTTCAAGTTCACTCGGCTCCTTGAATGTGTATATTCATATCTCTCGTTAAATTTGGGAAGTCGTCTACCATTATTTAACTATTCCTTTTGCCCCTTTCTCTGTTCTCCTCCTTTAACTCACATAATGCGTATATTGGTATGCTTGATGGTAACCCATTGGCCTCTTAGGTTCTTCAGTTCTGTTCTCTCTTTTTTTTTCATTCTTTTCTCTTTCTGCTGCTCAGCCTGAATCATTTTGATTTTCTTATCTTTGAGATTATCAATTCTTTCTGCATTCGAAAGCCTTTAGGTAATTTTTAATTTCAGTTATTATGGTCTTCAATTCCAGTATTTCTGTTTGTTTCCTTTTTAAATTTTCTGTTTCTTTATTGGGATTCACACATTATTCCTTCATCATTTTCCTGATATCCTTTAGTTCTTTCTTTGAGTTTTCCCTTGTCTCTTTAGGCATATTGAAGATCATTTCTTTTAAGTCTTTGTCCAGCACGTACGAAGTCTAGTCTTCATTGATGTCTTCCAGATTTTTGTCTTATTTCTTCAGATGGGCCTTCATTGCCTCTTTCTTTGTTTGTCTTGTAATATTTTGTTGCGTATGCACATTTTAATATTTTAAAGCCTTAACTGTGATATTTAGTAATTGAACTGTCTGTTCCTTAAGTTTGTGTCCAGCTGGTAATATGACAGAGATTTCCTTGAGTGCCAAGGAGCTAATGAAAACAAAAGAACAAATGCAAAAGAAAATGCAAAAAACACTGGCCTTAGGAATCCCCCCACTTACAGGAGTTTAAAGTCCCCCTTTAACTACTTATGAATTAGAATCCCATCACTACCACCATGTTCTGTCTTAAAGCAAGTAATCCTCTGTTTCAGGCCAATTTGACTTAATTATTTTTATATTCTTTTAGCTATCCACAAGCTGCTTCTGTCTGCAGAGCAGGTTCTTTGTGAGCAAGTCGGAGATGAGTTTCCTGGTTCATTCTTTCCGACTGTCGTCCAGTCGGTTGCCAGTGATCCAAGCACCCCAGTGTGTGCACAGGGGTTACTCTACTCTCTCCAGAAAAGGGCCAGGGGCCTACAATGGGAGCAAAGGCCAGTTCACACTGTGCCACTGAAGGGCTAGGGAAGGAGTGGGAAAAGAGCCAGAAAAAGTGCCAGTGACTCCTCCTACCATTTTTTTTTTAAGCGTCATTTACTTGACTTGACGTTCGCCCAATTACTACAGCCTTTTAACCCTATTTTCTGGGAATTTTGAGGATGATCGCTCTGCCAGTTTTGGCTAGTTGTTCAAAGATTCTTTAGGGGAATGGCACCCTGGAGCCTCTTACGCCACCATCTTGGTTGACTATCAGCTTTATTTTAAAACTTTTAAACCTGTTTTCTCCCTCAAATACAAACAAAATATGACTGGACTCTGCTTTTGTAGGCGATTCATTCTTTCTTGCTTAAAGTAATGTTTTTAGACTGTTTTGTCAAAATCAAGCCTTTATCATTTCATAACATTCCCTAACCTTTCTGTTTTTCAGAAGATGGCTGTGTCCATTCAGAAGTAGAGAACAAAATTTTAAGTTGGAATCCTCTTATTTTGCCACCTGTCTCAGAAGAATGTACTGAAAAGACGACATGGTCTCCTCCCGGCAGTACTTTAGACAGCCCTTCAGGGGTCCTGCGGCACTCCCAGGAAACCTGAGGACTTGCAAATGGCTGGTCATGCTCCCACTCCAAGCCAGTAACGGCACAAAACAGGCCTGGGGACAGACTGTCTCACGGACAGTGATTCAAATCAGAGGAAATCATTATTTATTTTTCGTAGTCATAACGTCATGTGAATGTATCTTAAATCCCCTTTCCTATTCCTTCCTCCCCCTCAGTAGGAAGCACCCTTGTTTTGCATCATTTTCAGTCACCTGGAGAGCAGTGGGATCATTCCATGTTTTCTAAGAACCTCAGTGACCAGAATTGCTCCTCGTGCAAAAGATCCAACCTATTGGCCTTTTCAGCTGAGAGGAGATTGTACAGGCAGTTGGAAGTTTGCCACCAGTCAACTTTTCAGACAGAAAGCTGTCTTTCAATATTGTGTTACCAGACTGTCTCAGAACATTTTAGAATCAATCACAGTCATGTCCCGATGTTTATTGTAGCAGATCTGGCTTGTGCATTTTCTAAGCGTGCCTTTCACAAAAGTGGTGATCATGTGACCCACTGATTTACCCTCTAGCTGCTCTCGGGCACAAGTTAGGTTCAGTTTTCTAGGCAGTCATCAAAAACTGTGTCTTGGGCATGGTTGAGTTCAAGATCTCTTTGGATTACAGCAGTTTTCCGAAAGGGAACCAAGGCTAATGAGGAAAATCATGCCTTGATGTTCATCTACTTTTAAATTGCATTTGTTTATAAAAATGGAAACCACGGGGCTCTTTTTGACTCTGTTTCTAAGATAGGAACAAAATAAGATTTTAAAGTGGTACCAAGACAAGGAAGGTACATATTTTAAGAAGACAGGGGTGGTTCAAGGGAGCCCATCTTGATAGAAGCTCTCCGGTCTTTTCCATTAATAGAGGACTGTGTTCATGGTAAACATTCTCTGAAAAAAGTCGTTTTCTAATTTCCAACATAGGCAACAGCCTGGAAGATGTGGATGTTAGGAAAGACTTAATTCAGTGGGAAAGGGCTATGGATGATTGGGAATTTCCTGACATTTTTCCAGAATGTCATCATTGTCAGCAGCAGAGCTCATAAATCAGTTACTGCTGCCTCTGAGTGGCAGAGACATTTGCAGCTGCCTTTGGAAGGCTCTTCTCCACATTAAACAACAACAGCAATATAAGTGCATTTTATAGCTTGAGTCAAGCTTTACTGGCTCACTGCTGCTTTGGGGATTGTTTGCATCTCATTGGGGAAAGAGACAGAAAAATGGAGTCAAGCAGTTCTAGCATATATGAAAAAATTTTACAGTTTCCCAGAAATTGCAGTGTGAATGGAATGGAATACTGTCTTAGGCAACTTTCTATATAAATGCATTGGTATTCCCATACATATGTCTATATATTTTATAAATAGAACTGTTAGTGAAAATACGCTGTTAAGCTGGGTCACTATGCAATAGCTAATTTGAGTAGAATATAGCAAATATGATTTCATACTAGGGTATTAGATGTTGTAGAAGCATGTTCTACATTCCAGGTGTCCGTGCCTATAGTATACTGGGTCCATTCTTCATGTTGCTTAGATGCAATTAGCTTTGGAGGGGGTAGCTGCATCCCTTACTTCTGTGCCTACCAAAGGACCAAGTCCTAGTACACAGAAGATGAAAACAGACCCTGTGTTTGCCAATCAGATTACAGCGATGCTGTCACAGAGGCAGTTTTAGAAATCTGGGGAGTAAATGTTTGTAGGCGGTGGTTTTGATTCAGGAAACAGAGGTGTGTTAGCATGAGCTAACAGGTGTGTTAGGTCATGAACTGCTTTTAAAGATGGAGTTTGAAGATGGGATTGGTCCAATAGGGAGAGAAAATGGCTTCTTTACCTTTAGGGCAACCTCATTGTGGACTGCTTTATTTATATTATTCATAACGCTGTTTTAAGTGTTATCCCTTTTATTGTATTTTATTTATAAAAATGCCTTTATATATTGAGATATATAAATCTATCTATATATATATAATTGCCTTTATGTTTAGGAGTTGTGAGTTCTTAATCAGTGCGTTGCTCTGGACTCTTAAGCCCTGCACGGTCATCACCCAAAACAGTCCTGCCTGATGTCACTTCACTAAGAAATAAGAGGACGTATAGTACAGTGTGGGAGATGGAACTAAGATTTGTTGAGTAACTACTGTGTACCAGGCGCTTGGTAGGTGCTTGATGCTGTTATCTCATTTACCCCGCAAAGAAGTGCAAAGTTGGTCTTAAAATCCCCAAGTCACCTAATGAGCCTCAGAGCCTGAATTTGAACCCAGCTTATCTGGAACCATCATCCGCACTCCTTTTGTTTTCCTTCACTGCTTTCCTGAGGCATTGCCACTCATACTTTGGTCCAAACAGGTCCAGTGATGCATGCTTTTGCTGTTCCGGCTGTGTGTCTGCCAAGGCTCTAACTCTACAATGACAGCACTTGCCCTCTGTCCTGAATTGGTCTCCTGGGGTTCAGCATATTTCCCCGTGACCCCACCTTACCACCTCCTGCTCCACCTGGGAATTTGGTCAGACCTTGTATTGTTCCTTTTATTCTTAGAATTCCAGACTTAGAGTTTTAGTCTTAGAACTCTCCCCCACTCCTCTTAGATTATTTCACCATAACCCCTTTTTTTCCTTCTTTTCTGCACTGATAGTCTGGTAAAAGGTGCCAATTAGAATGCAAGCTAAACTGCAACATTTCCCCCTTTTGAGGTGGTATTTTCAGAAAAGCATTTCGGCATGGGTTTTGTTTTTATTGAGTGAGTCCCCAAAGACCAGCGCAGCCATTGCAAGATCGTGTCACAAATCTCATTCCAGCTACAGTTCTGCCAAGAAGTTAATTTTCTATTTGGATTTTACCTGTGTCACTCTCTTTTAAAGCAATGACTTTAAGATGCATGTTTTGTATCATATGGAACAGTATGTATTATTTCCCTTGAAGTTGTACTATTGTATTTGACATTGTACATATTTTAAATGATGTAGCTTTGGCAGGTTTTATTTGGTTGATGTGAGTTTATATTAAAATAGAATGCTGCTTTCATGTGGCAAGTGACGAAGGGGACACTCAGATACACCCTGTTTGTATAAAGCATGTATGTAGATTGTAACTGGGGCGAATATGTCTTACTCTGAAATTCTTTGGAATGTCTACACTGTCCTCCCTTATAAATCCTCTGTGCATACCCAGGAGCCAAGAGAATAGACCCTGAAGAAACAATACATGGGAAGAAATGTTTCTGGGGGAGGCTGGGAATACCTGCACCCAGGAGCTGTGTTGAAGCTGACAGACCCCCTTAGGATAACTCAGTGTTTCTTTGGAAGGAAGAGAGGAGGGGGAGAAGATGGTCACCCCTCACCTGTTAGTTTTTACCACTAAACTGGGGCAACACCTGTCTAGACCCCAGTACAGAAGTTACCCTCCTCAAGAAGGAGTTTTGTTTGCCCTAAAAACTCGAACTTTCTGGGGCTTTCACCAAAAAGTCAACAGTATCTTTTGTAGGGTGCTTGGCCCAGTATATTTTATTCTCAGATTTAAATAAGCCTTCCTTAAACCTTAGCCCCAGTCCCGAGAGCTTTGAGCTGAAACCCCCTTTTTAATAAAGCCAAAATCTGTGAGAACCTAAGCAGCAACTTAAATTTCCGTCAGTTTCCCGTCTCCTTTCAGGCGCCACTTTCCTAATTCCTGGCAGGCTCATCCCTTGGCTCTCTTGAGTTTCTTCTCATCTGAGTCCCCCATGGAGGCAGCTCTGAGCAGTGACTTCCCATCAGCTGAACAAGCATTCGTTTGTGTCTCCCCCAGATCTTAGACGCACACACAGACTTGGAGCCAGTGAGTCATGCCGGCAGATGACAGAGTTGTAACTCTGGAACGGCTCTGCTCCTCTGTCAGCCAGCTCCCCCAGGCCTGGTGGCCCGGAGCTGAGTCTAACACCTCTGCTGGGTCTTGTGGCACAGAGCCCTCGAGTCTCAACCACTGCAGAAGGAATGCTCTCCCTAAGCTAAAGGCAAACGAGACAGACCCTGGGACCAGCACTTAGCTGTGCTCCCAGCTCCAGACAAGGCAGAGCTTGTCGTAAAGAATTGGAGACTGGGTGACTCAAGAACTCCTAGAAAAGCACATGGTTTGTTACAGTTGAATGGAGGGAACATGTGCCTCCGTATCTCCTGCTTCCCATCTCTTAGCTTCCTCCCAGTGGGAAAACCTGAGACTCAGCAAACAGCCTCTGCCTACAGGCATTGTAATGAAGATACATTACATCAGGTATGGTTTATTTAGGAATTGCTGGTTTGCAGACTTCTGTCTGGAAGCAGCTGGCTTGCACATCCTGCTGCAGCACCCAGGACTTCCCAGGACCTTCATTTTCTCTTGCTCTCTGCCACCTGGCTAGTCTTTTTCCAGTTGTGTGTCTTTCTCATCTTTCCACCTCTGCCATCCCCAAGCCAGGCCAGGGCTTCTCTTGTAAGCAAGTTTTCGGGGCACTGCAGCTGGGCCTGGTGCCAGTTGTAAGTGGAGTAGGGGTAGTTGGGTGTCTAGGCTCTCTTGGTTTTAAGATCAAAGTCTGCCAGGCGGGGGTCTTCCCACCGCCCACCCCTTCTGCTTTTGCTGAGTATATATGCACCTTCCTATGGGGGTCTCATGGCGATGCGGTCACTGTGATGGTGACATTTACTGGAGCCTCAGTGGATTCTTGTGTGGGAGCTGAAGCTGTGTTGCTGGCTGGTGTTCCAGTGCCTATGAAGAGCGTATGTGAACAAGGGGGAGAGGGCTGCTGGATTGTTCTCCGAGGACAAGAGAGAGGAGAATGGTGCATGGCATCTGGGGCTGCACCCCTTAGACATGAGCATCATCTCTGGGATGAGGTGGTCCTTACCTGCCTGTGCCCCTCTCCTTTCCCCTGTACCCCCACGTTGGTGAATTCGCTCTCTGAGGACAAAAGGGGACAGCAAAGTCAGTGGCAACTGTGTTTCCCCAGTCTCCCTTTCCAATTAGAGGCAAATCCCGACCCACAGAATGACCGGGTTTCCCTACTCACGTGGGAACAAGCAACTGAGCAAGGCCTGTAGGAAGAAAAGGAAAAGAAGCTAAGCACAACCCAGCATCAGTCCTAGGAGAAAAGCCCTCCTTTTCCTGATATGCTCTGTACTAGGGTCACTACAGCCAGAAGGAGCTTGGCTTCCGAGGCCGGAGGTTGGGGTGGAGCCCTGTGGAACAACATCCAGCCTTGGGGACTCTGTGACAACCAGACGCCCAGCCCAGGAGAGCGCTCCATCTCTCCTTCCCCGTGGGGCCAGGCAGCACCTCCCCTCCCGAGTCCCACTCACGGGGGAAGGTCTCTGGGTGCCGGGCGGCGAACTGGAACACCAGGAGAGAGACCACCGTCGCCACCACCATGCCTACACCTGCTGCACCCAGCACTGCCGGGTAGGCACTGAAGGGGGGGTCCACTGGGTGGGGAGAGGATGGATGACATGGGAGAGGATTAAAGCCTCCACTGCACTCGGGCAGAGTGACTTACGGGGTCCCGAGCAGACCACGCCATGCCCATCCCAGACCCTCTCTGCCTGACAAGGGTCAAGAGCCAGCCTTGACCAGAGAAACCGAGCACATGTCTCCCGAGGGGAGGTGCTCTGTCTGCCTGGTGCTCTGGAGGTTTGAGGCCCCAGCCTAACTCCCTATCTGTGGCCCAGAAGGTGGAAGCCTAGTTATCACGGCAACTCAAGGAATTCCCCGGATGGAGTGAGAGCAGCAGGAAGCTGCCAGCCCATCCCCATGCCCCTGGAAGTAAGACTGAGGCACAGAGTTGGCCTCCTGCTTTGCTGCAACCACCAGTGCCCTGGGCCTCCCCTGCCCTTGAACTGTGGTGCCCACCCCTGGGCCTGGAGCTTCCTGAGCCTCCCCGGGAGGGATGGGGAGGACAAGAGGACAGACTGGGGGAGGGAGGGGTGCAGCAGGAAGGAACCAAAAGCACCAAGGTGGGCGGGAGGGGGAGGTGCTGTAAAGAGGAAGTGGAACCAGGGAGAAAAGCGAGGCCCTCCTCCGTGGAGACAGCCCCCAGCACCTGGTATCTTCACCTCGGAGGGCTGTCCGGCCGTGCGGTGATTCAGAGCCAGGACGCAGAAGGCATAGAGGACCTCTGGGTCCAAGACCCCCAGCCGCCGGCCCCTGCTCTCTGGCTCGATGTCGCCAGCAGCCGTCTCCCAAGCACCGGTTCTGGGGCCTGGGCCGCTGGCCCTGCGCTGGACCACGAAGCCCGTCAGGTTCCCAGGGCCGCTGATGGCCCAGTGGAGCTGCACCTCCCTCCGATGCCTTGCGTAAACCAGGCGGCTGATGGTGACGTTGGGGGGAGCTGGGTAACCTGAGGGCAGGGGTGAGGGGGACACACCTGCAGGACATGTGCATGTTCCCCCAAGTTTATTCCCATGGATAGAGAGCCTGGTGGTGTGGAGAAGGCACCAGACTGGAGGTTGTAGAGCTCAATTGCATGCGCTCTCAGTTCTGGGTTGCCTTAGATTGACACTTCTGGGTCTCAGTTTCCTCTTCTACCAAGGGAGAAGAGGGGACTGGCCTGCTGGTGGGAAGTCCTGATGGCTGTGTTCAAGAGAGCATCAGTTCACACTCAGCTCGGCTGAGTCTGTGCCCCAAACTAGGAGCAGGGTTTCCTGTGCCTTCACGCCTCTCTGCCCAGAGGCTCCTCACCACTTCACAAACTCACATGGCCCTTCACTCACTCAGAACCTCCAGCAGGACGCTCCGGCTGCTGCTGCCCACGGCGTTCTGGGCCACACATCGGTAGATGCCTGTGTGGTGCGCTGGGTGGGCATCCGGGATGGCGAGGCGGAGCCGGGCGCCTTCGGGGTGCAGCATGAGCCCAGCAGTGCCTGGTTCCACCTGCTGCTTCCAGGGGCTCAGCCAGCTGTGGGGCTTCTGCAGGGACAGAGGGGGAAGCTGCAAGATGTCCCCCACCTGGGCAAGGGGAAGACTGGGTGGGAAGGAAGGTGCTGAGCAGGGGTGCAGAGGGGAGGGGAGGGGGCCGCGGGGCTGCAGACTTGACCATGCAGCTCATCTTAGGCCGATCTGCCTCTTCCTTCAGGCCCCCATTCTCGACCAGTTTCCTCTCACCATCGGCTCCAAGGTTACTGACAATGGCAGTGTCCGTACGTGTTCTTCCCACCCTGTCCGAGCTCCTGCTTGATCCGTCTCTGCACTAACCTCCCCCCACCCCAGCACCTGCCTGGGGTCCTGGGCCACAGGGCAGGGGACATCCAGTGTGTGAACCACACCCTTCCACACCCCCCCCACCATGGCCCTGCCCTGGCTCCCTGTTCAGGGCTGGCCCGTTGCAGGGTCCCAGTTTTTAGGGAGGGACCAAGGCTGTCAGGTGCCAATGATGCTTCTAAGTTGGAATTTCCAGAATCACCCATGATAGAATATTTTAGGTTGAGGACTTCCTGACGGTCCCTGAAAACATGCCACTTTTGGAGCTGGAAGGGTATATCATTTTGTGAGAATTGTTATGTGACGGCCCTTCTGTCTGCTCTTCTCATACTTTTTTACTTCATATTTAGTTCTTTTTTTCTTGAGGTGGGAATAAATAAGACCATCAGGGCCGGATAAGGATAGAGAGGAACCCAGACCAGAAATCAAATAGAGGAAATGAGAGAGACGGACAGAGAGAGACCTCTGACAGCAGAAATGAGAATGCAGGGCAACACGTCCCTTATGCAAATTAATGCAAATGAGGGACACAATGACCTGCGCTGGTCCAAACAGATGGACTTAATCTGTAAATGTACAACACCAGATTTTGAAGACTTAGCACGTAAAGAAAAAAGAATGTAAAATATCTCAATGATGTTTATGTTATTGCACATTGAAATGATAGTATTTTGGATATGCTGTGTTATAAAGAAAACATTTCACCTATTTCTCTTTACTTTTTTAATAGGGCTACTAGAAAACTTGAAATTACTGTATATGGCTCGTGTTTATGTTTCTGTTGTTTCACAGATTTAAACCAGCACGCCCCTGGCAGGGGAGGGGACTCAGTGTCCTGACTCGCTGCCCATTTCAGCACAGCCACCCACTAGAGCCCCTCCCTCTCCTCCCAGTGGGCTGCTTCTCGGGCCCCCAGCCCCTGCTCACCCAGCTGGACCTGGCAGCGGGGGGCCGGGAGCCGGAGAGGGTGAGCGCCCCAGCAGGTGAACTCGCTTCCAGCCAGCCCTTCGTGGGCCTTCAGGAGGAGGACAGCCGGCGAGGAGCTGCGGCCACCCAGCACCTGCTGCTCTCCGTCGTGCCAGCTCAGCAGGGCAGGGGGCTGGCCGCCGCGCCACCCACAGCTCAGCGTGATGAACTGGTCTCCACTGGTGGCCGCAGCCCAGCAGGTGGGGCTCCTGAGGGGTTCCCCTGAACAAGGCAGTGCAGCTCAGCATGGTCCTCAGGCAGGAGGAAGAGATTGACAGCACCCTCCTTCCCTCCCTCCTTCATTTATTCCTTCAATCACCCAGTCCTCCACTTACTCATTCATTTCTTCACTGATTCATTTATTCTGTCCATGCCCCAGGCAAGAGGTGGGAACAGACACTCAGCAAATAGCATAAGTGCTAGGGTGTAGGAAGACAGACAGGCAAACTCTTTGGGGGCTTCTGGGAGAGGGACAGACAGGAAGACGTTGACATCTGAACTTGGGCTTAGTGGATGAGTAGGAGTTTTCCAGGCAGACAGGAAGCAGAAGAGCACACAAAGCAGGTACACTAAAGGCCTATTTCAAAACCAGTAAGTGCTATAGCAGCAGCAGGAGCAGGTATCGTCCAGGAGAGCCTGCTGCCCTAGGGACTAGGGGCTGCCCAGGAGGGTGTTGTGGGCCCTGAGCCCAGATGAGGGCAGGAAGAGTAAGGATGGAGTCTGGGGAAGTGCAGAGAAGTCCAGGAGGTGGAGAGTAAGAGCTGAGTGCTGCCTGCCCCCTAGGTGAAATGTCTTGAAGCCTGAGCTCTATAGCTCCGGCCTGGATCCCAGCACCCCCTCTCGGCCTCTGGCTCTCCCCCAGCCCTTCCCCATCCTCCCCTGGGAGGTTGGAGCCCCAGCTATTTCCTATGTCCACTCACAGAGTGTGGTCCTGCAAAGGGCGGGCAGCGCCAGGGCTGGGTGCTGGCCAGTGCAGGTGAAGACGCTGCCGTTGGGGAGCAGGGAGGCAGGATGGCTCCAGGTGACATTGCTGGGGGCAGTCGGGCCACTTCCCTGGGGCCCTTCCCACTGCAGCTGGGCAGTTGGCAGGCCCCCAGGCCAGGTACAGACCAAAGTCACAGCCCCAAGGGTGGGGAGAACAGCACAGGAGGGCTGCCCCTCCGGGGGATCTGGGTGAGGGAGTGAGTGAGGAGGGAGCTGGAGCACAGGCTTTACCGCCGGTGCTCAGCAGCCGGAGGGGGCCCAGAGGTCTGAAATATCAAAGGGGTAGGGCAAGCAGGAAGAGGCGGGTAAGCAGGAAAAGAATGGGTCCTTCTGAGGCCCGGTGAGGCAAAGGCTGAGATCCCAGGTCCAGGGGCAGGGGCATATGGATGAGTGGGCAGGAGGAATCCAGAAATTCCCCATGGAAGTCCCCAACACTCCATTCTCTTCTTTTCCCTTGGGCACCTAGGAGCCAGGACCCTTTGCCTCTCTGCCATTACTCTAGCCTCCTCTGTGCCTCATTTCAGCCCCAGGGCCATTGGAACAACCTTGGGGAGGCCGGCAAGTAGGTCAAAGTTATCCCCCTCCCATGCCACTTCCCATGCACAGTTCTCTTGCCATCCCCACCAGCCCTGCAGCTCCAGAGCTGCACCCCAGTTCCCCAGGCACAGGGGGGTCTGCCAGGGCACCATGACCAGGCATGGCCCCAAGGTCAGGTGCAGGCCTGCACCCCACTCACAGTAGATGGTGAGCTGGACGGCGGCCTGTGTGCGCACATCCAGGTGGCTGTTGTGGGCCAGGCAGGTGTACAGGCCCGTGTGGGCCCGGTCGGCGCTGGCGATGACAAAGGTTGGCCCAGTGTGGACCTGGGTGTGCTCGTGCAGCCACACATAGTCGCTAGGAGGGTTGGATGCAGCCAGGCAGCTCAGGGTCACCTCTTCCCTCTCACGGGCCCAAAAGCCACCCTCAGTGAGTGCCAGGGGCTCCATGGTGATCACAGGCAGGTCTGGACCATCTGTAAGGGCAGAGGAGGCCCGTCACACCTCCCAGATGGTCACTCCTTCATTCACTGGAGGGTCAGCGCTGAAGTCATTCATCCACCCAAGCGTGCATCAAGCACCTGCTCTGTCAACTCTGATGGATGCTCAGCCCTCGAGGAACTGAGTACAGGGGTCCTCGGCACAGGTTGGAACAAATCCCAGGCGGAGCATGCTAGGCTTTGGGAGCTCAGCGGGGGAGCCATGACCTGCTTCCCTGAGGGACTGGGAGGCAGGCTGAGATGGGGACATGTCAGCAAGTTTGCTGGGCAGAGATGTTGGGTACCTGCCTTCCCAATTTGCCCAGAACTGGGGCTTGCTGGGACACGGGGCTTTTACTGCTGAAACGGAGACAGCTGTGGGTACACTGTGACACGGGGTGACCCTGGACTGGAGAGGGACGGAAAAACAGTGATGGCAATGCCCAGAAGCTGACACCAGCAGCCTGCCCTTCTCCCTCAAGAGCTCCTTCTCTCTCCTGTGTCCAAGCCCAGCATCCCTGCCTCTGGGAACCTCTTCTGACTCCCAGAGACATCCCAACTCTGCCTGGTTCCATTCTGCTTCTGGCTCTTTCCCAAGGGCTTCTCCTCCCCACCTCCTCCCCAGCCCTTGGTTTGCAATTCCTGCAAACTACCCCAGTTCTGACAAAGAAGGAGGTCTTAGTCCTGGTTCCTTAAATCCCCTAGACCAGCACTGCCTAGTAGATATATGTGAGTCACAGATGCTATTTAAAATTTCCAAGTAGCCATATTTTAAAACATAAAACCAAATAACTCTACACCAATAAGTTTTAATAATTTAATCATAATTTTATTTAATCAATTGCATTCATATTTCCAAATATAATCAATATAAAAAGTATTGGTGAGTTATTTGACTTTCTCTCTTTCAGACTAAATCTTTGAAACCCAGGCTGTGTTTTCCCCTCGGAGCCCATCTCAATTTGGATGGATCAATAGTCTGAAAAGCCAGCGCAGGTCCAGGGTGACCTCGCCTTCATCCCTCCTACAGGCTTCTGCTCCTAACTTCAGGATCTCCCTCTGACACGGACCAACATGCTGCCCTCTCTTCCCACAGGGGCCCTGCCCTGTTTCCCGAATGTTCCCCTGGTCCCTTACAGCCCAGAAGGACAGACTTCATGGGCCATTGCATTTGTGGGAGTGAGAACGTATGCACATCTTCCTGGGAAGAAGGGCCCATGACCCCCATCGGTTAAAAACCCAACAACTGGAGCAGATTTGGCATCAATTTGGCACCAATTTGACACCAATGGCCTAATGGAGGCCTGGGGCACCCTGCCGAGAAGGGCTTGGGAGGTGCTGAGTGTGGCAGGAGGCCGAGGGTGAGTGGGTGGGGCCACCCCCTCCAGTTCCGACTCACAGATGACATCCAGGAAGACGCTATCACTGCTCTGTCTGTTGACGGCATTTTGGGCGCTGCACAGATACCAGCCCAGGTGCGTCCTGCTGATTGGATCCAGCCGGAGCAGCTGCTCCGTGGCCCCCTCCAGGTTCTCTCCGGGGCCTTGGGGTGCCCGGTGCTGCCAGGCGAAAGTCACCGGCTCCGTGCCCTCCTGCAGCGCGCATGTGACCACCACAGATGCTCCCTCCACTGGGGACGCGGTGCTCAGATGCACCTGAGGCTTCGCCACGGGGACTGGCAGGGGAGGGAGAAACCCTGGGTGTGTCGCCGCAGCCCCCGCGGGCTGGGGGCTTGCCCACCTACGGGGCCCTGAACATCCTGACGGCATCCCCTCCCCGCCCGAGATCCCAGGTTTTCCCACTCCCTGGGGGTGGGGGCGCTTTGGAGCCTGGGCCCAGCTGAACACCAGGGGCAGCCCATGCAAACAGAGCAAAGCAGCATGCAAAGCAGCCCCTGGCCCCTCACCCAGCACCATCAGCGAGAAGAAGTAGTAGGAGGCGTGGAGCTGCCCGCCGGCCACGCGCAGGGCCTGGCACAGGAAGTGGCCACGCGCCCCCTCCCGCAGCTCCGCCACCACCAGGCTGCTGTTCCGCAGACTCACGGCCCCCAGCGCCGAGGCCCCGACCTCCACCTTGGATGCCGCCCCGTTGACTACTGCCACTGGCTGGGGTACCAGGGAGCCCGGCGGGGTGAAGCTCCAGAGGACTACCAGGGGGGCAGCCCCAGAGCCACAGGCCAGCTCCACCGAGCTGCCACGCACCCCTTGGACAGACACGGCCTCCTCAGTTGGGGCCCAGTGGGTTGGGTGGGGCTGACCTGCCAGGGAGAGAGAGGGACACAGCTCTCCTGGGTTCTCCTGCCCTCCCTCCCTCTGCAGTCACAGCCAGAGACGGGTGAGACAGCAGAAGCCCTTCTGGAGTTGGCGGGCAGGAGACAGTTTCTGGGGAAGCCTGTGGGGTTTCCTGTCTGAATGTGCTGTAGGAGGGGATAGGGTGGGGGAAGCCTTGGGTGAGATCAGAGAATGGACTAGAGCAGAGGTGTCCACTCCTGAGTGATGCTCGTGATCCTCAGAAAACTTGATAAAAAGACAGATTTCCGGGCCCCATCCCAAACTAATGAGTCAGAAGCTCCAGGGTGCCGGGACCCAGGACTCTGTGTTTTTTAACAGGCACCCAAGAGTAAGTCAAGTGATCAGCTAGGTTTGATGACCCCTGAAGAGGCAGGAGATCTACACAGCCATGGGAAATTCAGGGTCTTTGGGTTTCTAAGCAAGGATTCCGGATTCCACAGTCTGACCCTGTCCTGCTCCAGCCCATTGCGGCAGCCTGCCCACAGCCCACCAGCTTCCATTCATTCATCAACTATCTATAGGGTGCCTACCCTGGGGCCTGCACCCGGGACACAGTGACAAAGGAGTCATTTCGTTTGTGCACTCACGGAGCTTGCAGTCTTGAGGACCTCAGGCCTTAAGTGGTCGTCAGGTGGTAAGTCAGTGCTCAGGGCAAACACCCCAACCCCTGTATGGAGCCCCAGGGTCTGCCCAAGCACCACGTTCTCCAGCCCCCTTGTGGCCAGGGTCAGCCTGCACACAGTGAATTGCTTTAAGAGCCCCCACAAATTTGAAAGAAAGTAAGTCCCTCAGAGGACAACCAAGCTACAAGAGTAATTTATAATAGCTTCCCTGTATTGTATGCCTCCTTCGTGCTGGATCAGCCCTGAACTCTTAATAGGCATTGCCTGTTGGCTTTAATTCCCATAACTACCTTACGGACCCTGAGAAACAAAATCACTGTCTCCAGAATACCACAGTACATGGTGGTGCTGGGCTTGGAGCCCTGTCTGGATCCAGTCCCAGACTTCCCACTGCTATAGGTTTCCCCAGAGAGAGAAAAGGAGAAGATAGGCATTGAGTTGAGCAGGAAGGGTAGGGGGCAAAATTCTGATGTTCAAGAATACGTAACCCAGAAACCAATTCTTCCCAACATGGTGGACACTGCTTTAGCCCAAGACGTCTCTCAACTGCTCTCAGCTCCCTCAAGACCATCCACCTTTCTGAAACCCAAACCTGACCATGTCACTCCCCTGCTTACAACCTGATCATGACCTGTGGTGGCCCTCAGGGTAACACCCAGCTTCTTAAGGTGTTGCAAAGTGCTCCCGATGGGCAGCTCAGTGTGTGCTTGTGAAATGTCTAACATGAACGAATAGGCTTCACTGAATGGTTATGCAAGTGCGAAAGGAGCCCCACTCCCAATGATCCCAAGGAACAAAGGGAAAGAAACTAAGGGATGTGAGTGGGGAGTGGCCCACCTAAAGCTAGGGCCCAGGGTGGGTGGTGGGAGTGTCACTCACCCGAGGCCCCCGGATGCAGAAGGCAAAGGCGTATCAGCAGCAGGAGGCCGAGCGGACTGGGCTGAGCCTTCGGACCCAGCATGGCCCCATCTCCCTGGGCAGACGCCCACCTGAGGCTCCTGCCTGACTCTCGGGCCCCCCTGCACGGAGCAAAGCCGAGTCCCGGCAGGATGGGGGTCTGGCTCAGGTTGCCGACCTCAGCCCTTGGATTCCTTGGTCCCTGCTCTCCTGTTTCCCTCACGTCCCGGTTCCTCATGAATTATTTACACTGGAGAATTCACTCTGCAACCATGATGTGGAGTTGGGGAGGGGACCTGGCTGGGAAAATCCCAGGGGAGAGGTCCCTGAGCTCCCCACATTTCTATTTTGATGACATTATAAACTCAGAGAGTCACTGAACCTAGCATTGAAAAGCCCCCAAATGGCATCAAGTCCAACCACCTGCCCCAGGCTGGAGTCGGAAGCCCTCCAGCCCGGCTTGTATTTTACTCACGTTTTGTTGGAAGGAGCTGGGAAGAGCTCTGGAGTCAGACAGAGCTGAGCTTGTCTTAAAAGTGTTGAAAGCTTGGAAATTTCTGAGATTGTCTGAGCGTAGTGTTTTCACTGATAAATGGGGACAGCAACCCCTTTGTCGTAAAGATGGTTGTGAATGTTAAATGCAAAGCTTTTATGAGCATCCGGGGGCTTCTTGGGTGCTGGTGATTTCTTGACTTGAGTAGAGGGTGCAATTCATCAAGTGGTACATTTATTTTTCCTAAACCTCTATATATGTTTCTTGTAACTTACACACGCGCAGACACATGCACACAGGTGAAGTGTGCTTGGCACGCAGCAGAGGCACCTTCCATGCCTCCAAGCTAGGCTCCACCTGCAAAGGCTGGGCCCCGGAGCTGGAGCCCAGTGCCCCGAGCCCCCGACTCTCGCAGAGTGTCCCGCTGCCCTGCTGCCTTTGAATGATAGCCTGAGGGGGGTCAGATTTTTCCAGCCTTCGGTGGCAGAGCGGGGTGAGGAAGGTGAGGTTCCTGGACACCAGCGAGAAGGGGGATCTGATGTCAGGTGTCAGGTTCATCGGGACATACTTAGAGAGAGAACCCTCCCTCCCATGCTCAGCCAGGATGGGAGCAGTCAGACCTGGGCCCCGAGATGCTCCCCGGGACCCTCCTGGCCTCTCACTTTGCCGCAGGAGTCTCCCGGCTCCATGGACAGACCCCTGTACCACTCTCGTCCAACCCACGGCAGAGGCCCCTCCACGCCCTGCCTTAGGATCCGTCCTAACTCAGCTGGGAGCAGAAGGGCAGCTGGTCCCTGGGAGTCAACATCCTCTTGGTGGGGCTGATGTGTTTGCCTGACCCTAAGGGACAGTCTTTGCGGACCCTCGTTTTAATCACCCCCATACCCTGAAAAGTGAATGTCCTCAGACTCCATTAAATATTCCTTTGGGTGCAAAGAGTGGGGACCCAGCACTGCTGTGCACCTCCATGTGGGCAGCAGCCTCTGTCTCGGGGGAGAGTGTGAGAGCTCAGCCAGGATGGACAGTGAGTTGGGAAGCATTGAAAGGTGCTCTGGCCTGCAGCGAGGCTTGTGCTGCCCTGAGGTTGGTCTACTGCGCCGGTGGGCTTGGCCCCTTCAGCCTTTTCTTATTGTGAGGCGTCAGGGTACGGGGAGGCTCTGGAGGTGCTCCTCAACCCACTCTTTCTCCTTAGTGAGGGAGACCCAAGAAAGGGCCTGGGAAAGTCAGGGAGGGTGTGTATCCCCCAAGCTGACCCCCTGGCTCTGCCACCCAGGGACCCCTGCAGAACCCCCACCCCTCTCCTCACCCCACCGGCCCATCTTGGCCTCTGTCTGGAAGGGAAGAGGAGGCTCCAGGAGCTCCAGGGCTGGGGCTTTCACTTTTAAGAGACCAGAGAGTACAGTGGTCAGAGCACAGCATTACCTCTTAATTACTGTGTGATCTTAGCATGTTAATTAACCTCTCTGAGCTTCAGTTGAGTCATTTATGTAATGGTTGTTCTTGAGGGGAATAAATGAGATAAATGAGATGATAGACCTCTATCTATTAAAATTACTTGTGCCCATTGGCCTGTAGAATATAAACAATTAATTCAACAAGCATTCCCTGAGCATCTCCTGAGTGCAAGGCCCTGTGTGGGATGTGGTAGGATCCAGGTCCCCCAGGTAAGCACACCCCTGGTTCTACCCAACAGTTTTCTTAGGAAGCTGTGCTGAGGGTGTCCGTGTGTGACCCTGGGGCAGCCTG
>PVKY010004627.1:0-18905 GCA_004027775.1 Bradypus variegatus
AGGTATGTATCTGAGATTGAAAGGCTGATTCTGCCAAATATAGGAAACCAGCAGAGGAGCAAACTGAGTCATTATTCTCTCGATATACTTCTGAAGAATTTCTTTGTGTTTTTCTGGGTCCCTTGGTTCATCTGGTAACAGGAATAGGCAGTACTCCACAGTGTCTTCCACTGTAGCAAGCTTCATATTTTTCTCCATTTTTCTTTGAAAACTACATTTGAAGTTTCAATAATGTAAACCACATAAAACAATGTTGAAGTAACATCCCATTTTCTGCACTCTCCTAGGTGATTCCATTAATATTGTTTTCCAAAATTCAGTTACTCACATGCCATCATCATGATTTTTGCCTTGACCGTGCAACAACTATAACAACATTTAGCTAATATTACTTTTATAATGACTTTTTTATACTTAAAAATGTATTATATCAATATCGATGGAAATCTAGTTTTACATTCCCAAATTAAGTTAAGTGTGTAATAAAATAAACATAATGCTTGTCCTCACACTAGCAGTGCTGTGTGGAGCACATTTTGAGAAACACTACACTAACATCCACTATTTAAATACTATCAAAAGCTCCTGTTCTCCACTAATCAGCTGTGTTGCTTTGGACACTTCACTTTCTCTTTCCAGAGCTTACCATCTCTAAACTCAGCCCCCCATTTAAAACTTTATTATTCAAATGTTGTTAAGAGCATACTCCCTTGCTCTGAAGAATATAAATCTCTCCATTTTATAAACATTGTAGGGCACCGGGGAATTCAAAACTACAAAAATATTCACGTCCTATTATCTCACTCCAAAGTACAGGTTATTCCCTGTGGATCTCCAAAGAGAATATATCTGCCCATGGTTCTTTGATCTTGAATTTGCCCCATTCTCAAATCTCAGGGAGCATAGCTCTGGCATCTTGAGAAGTGGTAAATAAGGCCTGCTGTTCTCTAAGATTTACCGTTACAAATAAAAGTATTACTTTACCGCCTCTAGAACTCATTATTTCCCAAGTGGTAGAGTGAAAATGGAGTTCTAAAGTACACTTAAATTCACAAAGGAATATTCCATCAGGAATTAGAGGAAAGTAGTGACTTCCTTTACTTCCTAGGTTGCTGCCAGGTGATGCTTGTAAATGAGGTCTGGAGGACCACCCATTCTTAGGCTTCCCGGTTTTCTAATGGATTAAAGAGACAAGGTCGAGAAGAACCTGTAACTTCTATCCAGACACCCACCCACCAGAGTCTGCCCAAATCCTGATTTTGCCTTTCAACCCAGGGGCACAGACAATTATTCTATCGACCCGCCCATCCCCCAACGCCAAGCACACCTTTTGCAAAATTTAGTGTCAGAATTGAAAGGGACTTTGAGATCACCCAGGCTAACTCCTCTCTATACAAATGAGAAAACCAGGAACACACAAAAGAGAAGCTACTAAGCTGGAAGGGCCTCACTTGAAGCCTAGCGCTCTTTGCCCGAACCAGGCTATCCCTACTTCTGACAAAATGAAATCAATTCCTCTTACAGTTCTAGGGCCTCTTCGGCGTGTCTCAGCTGTGACCTTTCTTCCGCCACCCTCTTCCACCGAGTGAGAATTCCGGGAGCTCCCCGCCGGGAATCAGGGTTCTTCAGCGCCACCAGCCGCTAAAGTCGGGCCCAACGTCAGCCCGGGACCTGAGGCCCGGAAGAAACTCAGAAAGAAACCGCCTCAGCCTCCGGAACCCCCACGCGTCTTCACTGCCGCGCGTCGTCGGAAGCTTTAGGTGGGTGCCCGGGTTCTTTCGTCACTTCCGCCCCCCGCGGGGAACAAGGAAGGGGAGGTGACTAGAGAGCTGGAGACCCTGGGGATGTGGTAATCGGCAGTCTAGGCGACGGGGCTGGACGGAACTGGAAGGTGGCGGGAGGGGGCCGGCGCAGAGCCAGCAGGAGGGCCAGGCCCGGAGGCCCCCACCCAGGCATACCCGCCTCCGCCGCGGCTGAGGAGGACTATGATCTCCAGATACATTCGGAAGGCGGCGCCACAGAGCTTGGAGCTGTGAGTGGACTGCTCCGCCATCGCAGCCGGGGCCGGGGGAGGCTGAGGTGGGCCCGAGCGCTCTGGGACTCTTGCTGATCAGTCCTTCGCTGCTTGCCTTTGCCAAGGCGGAGGAGAGAGATTTTTCTTCGGAATTCTCTCTTCCCAGCCCTGCTGGATGCTGCCCCTTTTACCTGGAGATAAGAACGTGTCACCTGTGATATCCTAGGCCTCTTGGACTGCACTTCTAGCTCTCAGGGACTGGGTCTTCTAAAGCATTCGTAGTTTCCGCATAGTTTCATGCCCCCACTGTCAGTGGCCATTGGCAGAAGTTATTAATTAATTGCTAACTGAGTGTTACAATAAAGTTGAATATATCCAGTGCCAGGCATCATAGTAAACTATTTATATGCATTAACTCCCTTAATCCTCTCAGCAAGGATATGAGATAGGACTATTATTTTGTACATTATAGAGAAAATATTCCAGATTTAAAGATTGTAGCATGCCAAAGATTACACAGCCAGCAAGTGATGGAACTAAAGTATGAATCTGGTTTTCGATCTGATTCTGAAGCCTGTGATCATAACACTTCCACATACTGCCTCTCCATCTCTGAATCCTTAAGGATCCGTTTTGATTTTGAGACTTTAGAGCAAATATTTCTGGCATTTAAGCATTTAAATATTTCTGGTATTTAAACCCCCCTCTCATCCCCAGTGAAGTGTGAAGTATTGCAATGATAGTATCTTATACTTATGGTTTTACATTTCAAAAGGACTTTCACATTTTGATCTTCATAAGAACTCTGTAAGATGAGTATTATTACCTTCAATGTTTTAGAAAATAAGACCATATCATAAAAGTTACATATCTTAATACAAATTATATAGTCAATAGAATCAGGATTTGAACTTGGGGTTTTTAACTCCAAATCCAAAATTTTTCCTTCACTGAACTATAATTTAAGCAACTACACATTTGTTAATTGAATATTAACTATATAGGGTAATCAAAAGGATGGTATTTTGAGTTACATTTGAGTTTCTGGCTAGGCTGTTTTCTAGGTATGTGACTTTTAGGCAAATTATGAAATCTCTGAACCTTCATTTCTGTAATATAGGAGTAAGATCTACTCAAAATAAAGTGCATGTAAAGTGATAGCACTTTACATGTAGTTAAGTGTTCAAGAAATATTTCTTTTTTCCTCCCCACCTTTATTTGATACACTAGCCATACAAAGAAAATCAGTCCAAGACATAAGTTATCATCTTCTAAGGGGTAGGTTATGCATGCAGTAGCAATTCAGATAATAAGTCCTCCAGGAATTAGGAGGAAGAATCAGTCTTTTCCCAATAAAGTGAACATAGCTTAGCTTAAACTCAGCTTTTAATGAATTCTGACCATTCTGTGAGTAAAATTAAAAATGTTGATAGGCACTTACTGGACCAGAATTACTGACCCAGCCTAGTTACATTTCTTGTTCTCTGTTACTAATTTCGTATTCCTTAAATATGACTCACTAGAGGAGTCAGAATGATGTGAATAATGAAGATAATGAAGATAAATTGCATTTAAGTGACAGTAAATTTAAAGCAATTTTTATTTCTGGTGTTATAATGATGACCTGCTTTGCAGTAATAACTTGCATTTTCTTCGTAACAGTTCCAAATTATAGATTTTGAAAAGAGTGTGGAAAAAGAGTGATTTTAATATATAGTACCATTTTTTAATGAAAACTTTCACACAAACATATAAATAATAGTAAATGGGGGCCCTGCCCTGATCAAGATGACAGCATGGGATGCTTTAGGACTCCATTCCCCCACAGAAGCTTTGAATAACTGGCAAGAGCTGGCAGAAACATCTTTCTCAAAGCTTCAGAAAACAGTGAAAGGACTTTAGCAATAGGGTGAGTGCCAAATCAAAAGAACAAGGCTGCTTAAAAGCAGTATGATCTCATGGTGCCCTGGCTGGCACCTCTGGCACCCCTCCCTAGCTTGAAGTGGAGCTGGCCCACACTCCCAGTGCAGGGCCATGGTCCTCGTTCTTGAGGAAGCAGAGTAATCCTCATGCTCCTACTAGAAGCATGTCTGCCTGACCTAAACTCCCTGGTGGTGGCCTGAGGGGCATGCTGTCCCAGAACTTGCCTGGTGTGGAAAAGGCAGCTCACAGAACACTCCTACAGAATGCTGTGGGAGAGCAGTCTAGTTGTGCTGCCTGGGGCAAGGGATTGTTGACTGGAGGACATAGGATGCAGTGTCCAGGACCCTGAGGAAACTTTCATAGGGAAGAGGGGACTTTCAGAACTGTGTAAATGGAGAAATTGCTAGGGCTACACACCCATGCCTAAAAAACTTCCTGTAGAAAGGATGAGGGAGGCCCCTATGCTTTGGCCTGGAGCTATTCCCTAAACTCTTTAATAAGACCATTGAAATCAACCAGTCTGAGGAACAGAAAGAAGAAAGAAGAAAAATGAACAGAGCCTGAGGACCCTGTGGGACACCATCAAACATTCCAGTACCATTAAGCAGACCAATACATATTATAGGAGTCCCAGGAGATGAAAGAGAGAAAGAGGAAGAGAGGATATTCAAAGAAATAATGGCTGAAAACTTTCCAAATTTAATGAAAGACATGAATATACATATAAAAGGCACTCAACATACTCTAGACAGGCTAAACCCAAATAGACACACAATGTGGCATATTGTAATCAAACCGTCAAGTCCCAAATATAGAATGCTGAAAGCCACAAGAGAGAGAAGCAACATGTCACATACAGGGGAGCCTCAATAAGATTAAGTGGTAATGTCCCATCAAAAACCATTGAGGCAACATTCCTGTGGCTGTGGACTTATTGTAAGTGGGATCTTTTGGTGAGGCTACATAAGCTAAGGTGTGCCTACCTCCTTCAGGGTGGGTCTTAATCTTCTTAATAGAATCCTTTATAAGAAAACAAAATTCAGGCAAAGAGAGAGAAAGCTACAGAAGCAAGAAGCTGAAAGCAAGGAAACCTGGAAGGGAAGGGAGGGACTAGCAGACACCAGCACGTGCCTCACCATGTGAAAGAGGAGTCCAGGATCACCAGCTGCAGGTCTTCAGGGGGAAAGCATTGCCTTGATGATGCCTAGATTTGGACATTTTTTGGCTTCAAAACTGTAAGCTTATGAACTAATAAATTCCCATAGTTAAAACCAATGCATTTTATGGTATCTGCTTTCTGCAGCTTAGCAAACTAAAACAAATGTAGACAACCCTAATAAAGCATTGTAGAAGAGTATCTAATGACTTGGAAAAGTACCCACCCAATTTTGTATGGATAAATAAAAACATACATTGACTTCCAAAAAAAAAAAAAAAAACCATTGAGGCAAGAAGGCAGTGTGATGACATATTAAAAGTGCCGGGAGGAAAATATTACCAACCAAAAATTCTGTTTCAAGCAAAAATCTTTCAAAAATGAGGGCAAGAGTAAGACATTTTCAGATAAAGAAAAGCTGAGGGACTTCATCACCACTAGACTTGCCCTACAAGAGATGCTAAGAGAGTTCTGGAGGTTGAAAGGATGATAGACAATAGATTGAAGCTGCATGATCAAATAAAGATTCTGATGAGGGGAATGACATGAGTAAAGATAAATGCCAGTACTATTGTATTTTTGGTTTGTAATTCCACTTTTTGCTTCCTACAGGATTTAAAAGGCAAATGCATAAAATGTAATGATAATCAGTGGTGTTGGATTCATAATGTTTAAATATGTAAATTGCGACAACATAAAGGTGGGAGGATGGAGAGATATAGGATTATAGTTTATGTGTTGAAATTAAGTTGGTATCAAAGCAAATAAGATTGTTATAGATTTACATTAAATTTAAGCCCTGTTGTAACTACAAAGAAAATATCAAAGAATATGCAAGCCTATAGAGAAATTAAGAGTACAGGTTGCTGGGACCAGGGGGTGGGGGGAATGGGAAGTTAATGCATTTGGGTATAGGGTTTTTGTTTGGGGAGAGGGGAAAATTTTAGTAGTGGAAAGTAGTGGGGATACTGTCATATGGTGAATGTGATTAATCCCATTGAATGGTATTCTTGTGAGTATTCAAAAAGGGAAAATTTGTGTTATATATTTTTCTCACAGTTATTAAATAAAAAGAAAGAGCAGCTAAAGAGACAATGACAGTTAAAGGCAATACATGTTCCTAAATGGGATTTAGCAAGGGAAGAGGAAAGGCTCAAAGGAACCCTATTGGGACATATGAAAAAATTGGAATATAGACTGTTAGTTTCTATCAATTTCTTGAACTTGATAACTATATTTAAGGTGGATACATAAGTGAAATACATTCTTAGGGAATATACATGGCAGTATTAAGTATTCAAGGAGCATGATGTATACAACCTACACTCAAGAGTTCAGGAAATGGATGGATAGATAGATAGATAGATAGATACATACATACATACATACATACATACATACCATTATATGGTAAATGTAACAAAATGTTAAAATTGTTTGTTCTGGGTATCTTGTGGAGTTCTTGGTATGGAGTTTGTATTATTTTTGTTCCTGTAAGTTTGAAGAGTTCTGTCACCACCAAGGAACTTCCCAGTATACATACCCCTTTATAGTCATACTCACTCCTCACTCCTTTTTCTGTCCCCCAGCAACTAGTAATCTTTCACTACCTCTTTACTTTTCTTGTTTTATGAATGTTTTATCAGTGGAATCATATAGTGTATAATCTGTTGAGATCGGCTTTTTTCAGTAAGCATGATGTCCTTGAGATTTGTCCAGACGGTTGCATGTAGCAATAGTTAACTCTTTTTTAAGTAATATTCCATTGTGTAATTGTATCAGAGTTTAACCATTCACCTGCTGAATAGTATTTTGATTGTATCCAGTTTTTTCAGTTACAAATAAAGCTGCTGTGAATACTCATGTACAGATTTTTGTGTGAACTTAAGTTATCATTTCTCTGGGATCAGTGCCCAAGAGCACAATTGGTGGGTCTTGTAGTAAGTGCGTGTGTTTATTTTATAGGTGTACCATTTTGTATTTCCACCAATTTTTTATTCATCCTCCCCTGCATTTGGTGTTATTTCCCTTTTTAATTTAACTGTCCTAATAGGTATATGGCGGTTTCTTACTGTAGTTTCAATTTCCAGGGAGATTAATTTTAGGATTATATTTTATTTAACCCAATATCTTCAAAATATCATTTTAGCATTTAGTCAAGATAAAAGAATTAACAAGATATTGCACATTCTTCTTATTTTACTAAGACTTCTAAATCCAATGTGTTTTATAGTTAAGGCACATCTCAATTCCACTAGCCACATTTTAAGTGCTAGTGGCTAGTGATACTGTATTGGGCAGTGTAGTTCCAGAACAGCAGTAAATAGCTCCCTAACTTCTAGAGTAAGTTACTGAAAAGTGTATATTTTTTCTTTACAGGAAATATAACTTTTATTTTTTCACAGGAAAGGTGTAACAAAACATGCTCTCAATCATCATCCCCTTCCGGAGAGGCTAGATGAAATTTCCTCTACCATTGATAGCCATGAAAAAGATACAAATTCTCAAAGGTAATAACACAAAGTGTACTTGGTTGTTATTGCTGTTGCTAATTAATGACAAAGGTTTTGTTTTTTTGGCTTAGGATTAGTACTGTCTTGTCCTAATGAAACAAAATAATTTTTAGCAAGTGTTTTCAGTACCATTGGACTTTGATTCTAAAATAGCTAATGGTGATAATATCAAACTTATTTTCATAAACTTTGAGAAGTGTTATCGGAAATAGTTAAGAGCATAGCTCAGTAGGAGTCCAACAGCTCTGATTGTTAATTCTAGTTGTGCCACTTACTAGTGGAGTAACTTTAGGCAAGTTCATTACCTGACAATAATATCTCTGATAAGGTGTTATGAATATAAATGAGATAAAATATGTAAAACTTGGCACAATGCTTGGCATATAATAAATGCTGTTAATGTTAATCTAAATATTAGCCAGTTATTTTAAGAAAAATCATTATTTTAAGAGGATACTGTAACTTCAGTGAGGACACTGAGAAACAATGTATTATCATAGAAAAAATTTAGAGACCTAAAACCTGGGTTTCAAAACCTGGAACTGAATCTCAAATTCTTTGTTTTTAAAATTGTGTTGAATTGTACATCACCAGGATCAAAAAAGATAATGTCTGTAAAAGTGCCATGCAAATTTAGGTACCACTATTAACATATCTGAAATGTCTTTAGTTGTTGGGGATATATTTTATTGGTGGAAAGTTAAAGTATTCACCATAAACTATTAACTAGAATTATTTACCTGGTCTGCCATCAATTCAGTAGGAATTAGATAGGACTTTTCTATGATGTTTGAGTTTCAAGTTCTTCATTTGTATTTGCCTCTGAGCATCTCTTTGTACACGATTATCAGCTGTTAGATTGCTGAATATTTCATTCTGTAGAAACTTGAGGAAATATGAGAATTTTTCTGTTTTCTCTCTGGCTTTCAAATTGTGCATTTAGTGAGTCTGACATCACACGAGAATCACCTTTTACATCGGCAGATACTGTGAACTCAAGATCTGCTTTTCCAAGTTATACAGGCACAGGGATCTCCACTGAAGGCAACTTGGACTTCTCCTGGGGATATGGTGTGAGTTGTTTGTTATTGGTCTGATGGAGTGATTGGGAGACTATTCTGGAGTTACGATTTGCCAGTTTTGTTAGGATATGTCATTCCTTCACTATACTCCATTGTTTCTGTATATTTTAATACTTAAGTTTACCACTACTTTATAATAGTTGTAAAGAAGCATCAATCCTCCCTATTTCAGTATTTTGTTTTATGGATACAGGAGTTGATACTTAAGAGATGTTTAGTGTTTGACTTATACAGTTGCAAGTTAGTATGGATCTGGACTCCGGATCCACTCCTTCTGTTGTGCACAGTCCACTAGTTTGTAGCCTCTATACCACTGATGTGTTATCTTGTTGTTTAAAATGTTTTCAAAAATTTATTATTAAGCCATTATAGGCTGGGAAATTGTTTGTGGTATATAGCTAAATGAATACATGCAGGTTAAAGATAGTATGTATAGTGTGGTTCTAATTTTGTTTTACATATATTTTTGTTTCCATATAAGAAAAAAAGACCTAAGAATATTTACCCCAAATATTACTAATTCATTCTTAATGGGGTCATGAAATAATGAGTGATTATCATTTGTTTGTTTTTTATTTATTGGCTGTCTCCCATCATATATATTATTTTTAGAAGACCAACAACTTTAAAAGAAAATTTAAAAGACAAATTTTTATGCATAATTTTATCATTTTTAAGCAATAAGTATTTTTATTTCTGCATCCACTTTCAATCTATATTTATTTGGCCTAATTATAATCATGATATGCATACAATATTATGCTCTGTTTTTTCACTGAATATTATTATGTAGGTACTTTTTCACTATACTGCTTTCTTTACAAAAAGCCTGTTAATTATTGAAGCTATTATTATTACGATGAGTTAATTTGAGTGCATATGAATTTTCCTTATATAGATATATGCTATGTATGCATACTATTTTGTGGTCTGTTTTTTCATTTATCATTATTTTATGTAGACATTTTCTTTTACTACCTCCATACCTGTCAATTTGAAGAGTTATATTGTGTTTTCCTGTGTTCATACATCATAATTGCAACTTTCCCTTACCTGTTACTTGGGTTTTCAATTTTTCTTCATTGATTCAACAAGTATTTATTGAGTACATTTATTGGCAGATACTGTACTAAGCCCTGGAAGTGTAGGGTAAGACTCTGTAATGAGAGAGATTAACAAAAGCAAATAAACAAAATTAACTACAAAATGTGATAAGTGCTCTAACGAAAGCAACAGTGTGGTGAAATCAAACATTACAGGGTGGATTCACTTTAGATAGGGGATCAGGGAGGGCAAGATCTGAGATTGAGATCACATGAAGAGTGAGGTTAGAGTTTTCCAGACAGGTAACAAGCAGCATAGGCAAAAGCCCCCAGGAGGGTAAGAGCTTCAAGTTTCCAAGGGAGAATGTTTGGTATGTTCTTGGAATTAAAAAATAGATCAGGGTGGTTAGAGCACGGTGACCAGGAAGAGAAAAGCACTAGGTGAGACTGGAGAGGTAGGCAGGACTACTAAATCATGTAGGGCCTTGTAGGCCATGGTAAAGAATTTAGATTTTATTCTAAGGGAGTTAAACAGCTGACTTGCTGGAAGGATTCAGTGTGCTGACTATATATTTCCATCAGTTGTCTATATATTGTGATTAGTATCTCTTTGTAAGTTATGAATGTCATATAAATTTTTCCCATTCCCTCACTTTCGTTTGGTCATTTACTGTGAAAAAGATTTTTAGAAAATAATCATATATAACCATCTCAATTTTTACTTTCATTTCTTCACTAGTAAGGATTCTATCTTCCTTCTAAAAATGGAATAATACACTCTTCTTTATAGCTTTTTAACAGAATTTTGCATGTTTAGCTTTTTGACTCACCTAGACTTTTTTGTAGTACATAGTGTGAAGTTTGAATTAAGTTCTTATTCTGTTGAACCTATCCTGTTTGCACCATTTTTCTATATTTGACTTAATATCATGTCACTTTCATGATATTTTAAAAATCTTTAGGGCAAATCTACCAGCATTCATTAAAAAGCATGTATTATTAAGTATTTGTGCTCACTTTACTCTTTCAGATAAATTTTATTTTCACATGTATCAAATCTATAAAATATTCACCAAAAGTTTTAATTGGCATTGCAGTATATCTTTATATTAAATTAGGGAAGGGGTAGAGGAAACTAAAATTTACTGAGTATTTAGCAGATGTGCTAATAAGCACTTTATGTACACATTTCAATCATTTGCCAAGTTAACTGAATTTAATAATCTAGCTAGACGTATAATTCTTCATTTATTTAGCTCTTCCTTTAGTTCTCATCATCATTTTATTTTTTACTTCAAGAGAATCTCTTCTTCTAAGTAAAATTTGTAGATATTAAAATTGAATCTGTATTAATTATAAATTTTACTTTTTATTTGTCTGTCGTAGGTGTTTTCAAGCTGTTTATCACTGGTATATAAGAATAGTTTTGCCCCCAATTTAATTAGTGTCCTACTGCTTTACTAAATATACTTATTATTTATAATCATTCTGGGGTTTATATCCTTAGTTTATTTTATTTTAATATTATTTTAAAATTCAAAGTTAATATAATGGTGTGAAGGAAGTTTTTTATTTTAACCATGTCTATTATTTATAATTTTACAGCCAATAATAATAAAAATAGCTAATCCTGTTCTGTTCTATTTTAGTTTTATATGCTTTGGATTGAATCTGTTGTTTTTATAATCAAGTAAGATTTATTCTGGGACTACAAAAATTGGTCAATATCTGTACATGTATAAATATGGTTGACATCAATGATTAAAGGAAAAAAATGTGATCAAACCAGTAGTTGCTGAAAAGGTATTCGTTAAAATTCAAATACTGTTTCTTATAAAAAGTATCAATAAGATTGAAGAAGGAAATAAGATAAAGACTACTTACCAGTTGAATAGAAAATATTTAAAATGGCAAAACATTAAAGCTATTTTAATTTATATAAGGAACCAGACAGGAATTCACTTTAATTAACTTCAGTCAAATTTAATTGATTCCTTCACTGGCTTTGTTCATTTTAATTATTCTTAATTTTTGAATAGGTAAGACATTTATATGTTTCAAAATTTTAAAAATATCAAAGGGCAAATAATGAAAAATACCTCTCAAATCTCTGTTGATGTGCTCACCACTTCTCTTTTTTGGAAGCAACTAACATGGTTTCTTGAGCATCCTTCTGGTGATATCATGCACAGAACAGAAAAAACATATAAGCAAATGGCAGTATGTTTACTCTGTTCCCTACATTTACATAAGGAATGTCAATATACACTGTTTGGTACCAGCTTTTTTTTTTTCCCATTTAACAATATATCTTGAAGAATATTCCATATTCTAAAAAAGCTTCTTTATTCTTTAATGACTGCATAGTGATCCAATGAATGGAGAAGCCATAATTTATTTTAGTACTTCCATGTTGATGGGCATTTGGAATTTCCTAGTTGTTTGCTATTTATAAAAATGCTGCATTTATGATCTTGTACATATATTATTTTACATAAATGCATGTTTCCAAGGATAAATTTCTAGAGGTAGGATTGCTGGTCAAAAGATAAGTGCTTTTTTTATTATTATTATTAAAGTTGTTGCCAAATTTACCTCTGTAGAAGGTATTCTAGTCTGCAATCCAGTAATGTGTGGAAGGACCTGTTTTCATATACTCTTAGCTAAAACAGTGAATTAATTTTTTTTATCTTTGCCAAATCTTGTAGGTTAAAAAAAAATGGTGTGTGATGCAGTAGGTTGGTTAGGAAAAAAAAAATACACACACACACACACACACACATATATACACACACAGAAAAGTGCATCTTAAGTATGCATGTATATATGAAAACAGCACCCAGATCAAGACAGAGATAATCAGTGCTCACAAGGCTCCTCTGTGCTCCTTCTCAATCCTAAAGAGAACTATTCTGGGGGGGAGGCAGGGCAAGATGGCAGAATGGTGAGGTGTAGGTTTTAGTTACTCCTCCAGGGCAGTAGGTGGAAAGCCAGGAACTGCGTGGACCAGACACCGGAGAGCAACTTGACTTTGGGCATACTTCATACAACACTCATGAACACGTGGAACCGCTGAGATCAGCAAAATCTGTAAGTTCTCATGGGCAGGGGATCCGTGCCCCTCCTTGCCAGGCTCAGTCCCGTGGGAGGAGGGGCCGTCGGTGCTGGGAACGAGGAGGGAGAACTGCAGTTGCAGCTCTTATTGAAAACTCAGACTGCTGATCCAAACTCCAAACACAGATAGACTGAGACCAGACACCAAAGAATCTGGGAACAGTCAGCCTGGCAAGAGGAGATAGGGCTAGCAAAAACAGCAAAAACAAAAAACAAAAAAAAACACAGAGACTTTTTGGAGTTCTGGTGAACATAGAAAGGAGAAGGGCAGCGCTTAAACAGAGTCAGACTCATATGCAAATCCAGAGGGCGAGTTTCCTTGTCTGAAGAGCTGGTTTCTCTGCTTACTTGATTGTTCCTTAATGGCCCTAATCTCCTTGTCTCTCAGCATGTGAATAGCCCATTAGATCTGCAAGGAGGGCCCTTCTTCTTTTTTTTCTTTTTTTTTAATCTTTTTCTCTTTTTCTAAAACAATTACTCTAAGAAGCCCATTACAGAAAGCCTCAAAGACTTGCAATTTGGGCCCAGACAAGAGCAGAGCTAACAGAGCTCTGAGACACAAAGCAGTAAGTCCAGTGGCTAAGAAAATTCACTAAACACCATGACTTCCCAAGAAAAGGTGGGCGTCCCCTTATAGCCATCTTCCTGGTGGGCTGGGAATGCTCCTGCCCAGTGTCAGTGCCACAGCCCAGAGGTGCCCCAAACAACCCAGTGTGATGGGAAGTGTTTCCAACAACACATGCACACACCACAATATGGGGCATGAACAACAGCTTTTCCTGCACCCTCAGCTAATTGTCCCAGAGCTGGGAAGGTGGAGCTGTCTGAAAAGGGGAAAATTAACACATCCCATTCAGCCATCCTTTCAGCAGACTGGGAACGCCCCTACACAGCCCGGCAGCCCAGAACCTCCCTTGGGGAACGGTGCTCACCTGTGATGTAGCACAATCCCTGAACAGAGGACCTAGGAGTACACAGCTTGGAAGAGGGACCCACTCGCAAGTCACAGGGACCATACACCAATACCAAGGACCTGGAGGTCAGTGGCAGAGACAAACTGTGGCAAGACTGAACTGAAGGATTAGACTATTGTAACAGCTTTAAATCTCTAGGAACACTAGGGAGATTTGATTATTAAAGCTGCCATCCCTCCCTAACCACTCAGACACACGCCCCATATGCAGGGTGGGAAACACCAAGTGCACACGCAAGCTTGGTGCACCAATTGGACCCCACAGGACTCACACCCCAACTCACCACAAAGACAAAGTGGAGGAGAACTGGCTTGAGGGGAACAGGTAGCTCGTGGACGCCACCTGCTGGTTAGTTAGAGAAAAAGTACTCCACGAAACTGTAGATCTGACAAATTAGAGACAAGGGTTTGAATCAGTCTACATATCCTAAAAGAACTCTGTCAAGTTAAGCAAATGCCAAGAGGCCAAACACAACAGAAAATTTTAAAGCATATGGAAAAACCAGATGATACAGATGACCCAAGCCTAAACACCCAACTCAAAAGATCGGAAGAGACACAGTACTTGGAGCAATTAATCAAAGAACTAAAGACGAACAACGAGAATATGGCACAGGATATAAAGGACATGAAGAAGAGCATGGCACAGGATATAAAGGACATGAAGAAGACCCAGGAAGAGCATAAAGAAGAAATTGCAAGAGTAAATAAAAAAATAGACAACCCTATGGAAATAAAAGAAACTGCTGACCAAATTAAAAAGACTCTGGATACTCATAGTACAAGACTAGAGGAAGCTGAAAAGCAAATCAGTGACCTAGAGTATGACAGAACAGAAAATGAAAAAACAAAAGAAAGAATGGGGAAAAATTGAAAAAATTGAAATGGACCTCATGGATGATAGATAATATAAAAAGTCCAAATATAACACTCATTGGTGTTCCAGAAGGGGAAGAGAAGGGTAAAGGTCTAGAAAGAGTATTCAAAGAAATTGTTGGGGAAAACTTCCCAAATCTTCTAAACACCATAAATACACAAATAATAAATGCCCAACAAACTCAAAATACAATAAATCCAAATAAACCCACTCTGAGACATATTCTGATTAAACTCTCAAATACTGAAGAGACGGAGCAAGTTCTGAAAGCAGCAGGAGAAAAGCAATTCAACACTTACAAAGGAAACAGCATAAGACTAAGTAATGACTACTCAGCAGCCACCATGGAGGCGAGAAGGCAGTGGCATGACATATTTAAAATTCTGAGAGAGAAAAACTGCCAACTAAGAATCCTTTATCCAGCAAAGCTCTCCTTCAAATTTGAGGGAGAGCTTAAATTTTTCATAGACAAACAAATGCTGAGAGAATTTGCTAACAAGAGACCTGCCCTACTTGAGATACTAAAAGGAGCCCTACTGATGGAGAAACAAAGAAAGGAGAGAAAGAGATGGAGAAAGGTTCAGTACTAAAGAGATTCAGTATGGATATGTTAAAGGACATTAAGAGAGAGAGGGAAAAAATGTATCTGACAAACATAAACCAAAGGATAAGATGGCTAATTCAAGAAATGCCTTCACAGTAATAACATCGAATGTAAATGGATTAAACTCCCCAATCAAAAGATATAGATTGGCAGAATGAATTAAAAAAATGAACCATCAATATGTTGCATACAAGAGACTCATCTTAGACACAGGGACACAAAGAAATTGAAAGTGAAAGGATGGAAAAAAATATTTCATGCAAGATACAGCCAAAAGAAAGCAGGAGTAGCAATATTAATCTCAGATAAAATAGACTTTAAATGCAAGGATGTTATGAGAGACAAAGAAGGCCACTACATGTTAATAAAAGGGGCAATTGAACAAGAAGTAATAAAGATCATAAATGTTTATGCACCCAATCAAGGTGCCACAAAATACTTGAGAAACACTGTCAAAACTAAAGGAAGCAATTGATGTTTCCACAATAATTGTGGGAAACATCAGCACATCACTTTCTCCTATAGAGAGATCAGCCAGACAGAAGACCAATAAGGAAATTGAAAACCTAAACAATGTGATAACTGAATGGGATTTAACAGACATATATAGAACATTACATCCCAAATCACCAGGATACACATTCTTCTCTGGTGCTCACGGATCTTTCTCCAGAATAGACCATATGCTGGGACATAAAACCAGCCTCAATAAATTTAAAAAATTTGAAATTATTCAAAGCACATTCTCTGACCACAATGGAATACAATTAGAAGTCCATAACCATCAGAAACTTAGAAAATTCACAGATACCTGGAGGTTAAACAACACACTCTTAAACAATCAGTGGGTTAAAGAAGAAATAGCAAGAGGACTTGCTAAATATAGAGAGACCAATGAAAATGAGAACACAACATACCAAAACCTATGGGATGCAGCAAAAGCAGTACTGAGGGGGAAATGTATAGCATTAAATGCATACATTAAAAAGGAAGAAAAAGCTAAAATCAAAGAACTAATGGATCAACTGAAGAAGCTAGAAAATGAACAGCAAACCAATCCTAAACCAAGTAGAAGAAAAGAAATAACAAGGTTTAAAGCAGAAATAAATGACAAAGAGAACAAAAAAAATCCATACAGAGAATAAGTAACACCAAAAGTCGGTTCTTTGAGAAGATCAACAAGATTGACAAGCCCCTAGTTAGACTGACAAAATCAAAAAGAGAGAAGACCCATATACACAAAATAATGAATGAGAAAGGTGACATTACTGCGGATCCCAAAGAAATTTAAAAAACTGTAAGAGGATACTATGAACAACTGTATGCCAACAAACTGGATAATGTAGAGGAAATGGGCAATTTCCTGGAAACATATGAACAACCTAGACTGACCAGAGAAGAAACAGAAGACCTCAACCAACCAATCACAAGCAAAGAGATCCAATCAGTCATCAAAAACTTCCCACAAATAAATGCCCAGGACCAGATGGCTTCACCGGGGAATTCTACCAAACTTTCCAAAAAGAACTGACACTAATCTTACTTAAACTCTTTCAAAACATCGAAGAAAATGGAACACTGCCTAATTTATTTTATGAAGCTGTGCCAGTTTCAAATGTATTATGTCCCCCAAATGCCATTTTCTTTGATGTAATCTTGTGTGGGCAGATGTAATCAGTGTTGATTAGATTTCTTTGAGTGTTTCCTTGGAATGTGCCCCACCCAACTGTGGGTGATGACCCTGACTGGATAATTTCCATGGAGGTGTTGCTCCACCCATTGAGGGTGGGTCTAAGTTGATCAGTGGAGCCATATAAATGAGCTGACTCAAAGAGAAGGAACTCAGTGCAGCTGTGAGTGATGTTCTGAAGAGGAGCTACAGCCAAGGGGGACTCTTTGAGGAAAGCACAGGAGCTGCAGATGACAGACAGTTTGGGAATGGCTGTTGAAAGCAGACTCTTGCTCCAGAGAAGCTGAGAGAGGACAAGTATCCCAAGTACAACTAAGAGTGACATTTTTGAGGAGCTGCAGCCTAGACAGGAACGTCCTGGGAGAAAGCCATTTTGAAACCAGAATTTTGGAGCAGAAGCCAGCCACGTGCCTTCCCAGCTAAAAGAGGTTTTCCAGACACCATTGGCCATCCTCCAGTGAAGGTACCCAATTGCTTATGTGTTACCTTGGACACTTTATGGCCTTAATACTGTACCTCTGTAACCAAATAAACCCCCTTTTATAAAAGCCAGTCCATTTCTGGTGGTTTGCATCCCAGCAGCATTAGCAAACTAGAACAGAAGCCAACATCAATCTAATACCAAAACCAGGTAAAGATGCTACAAGAAAGGAAAGCTACAGGCCAGTCTCCCTCATGAATATAGATGCAAACATTCCCAACAAAATACTTGCAAATCAAATCCAAAGACACATTAAAAAAGTCATACACCATGACCAAGTGGGGTTCATTCCAGGCATGCAAGGATGGTTCAGCATAAGAAAATCAGTCAATGTATTACAACACATTAACAAATCAAAAGAGAAAAATTAAATGATCATCTCAATAGATGTTGAAAAAGCATTTGACAAAATCCAACATCGCTTTTTGATAAAAACACTCAAAGGTAGGAATTGAAGGAAACTTCCTCAGTATGATAAAGAACATATATGAAAAACCCACAGCCAGCATAGTACTCAATGGTGAGAGACTGAAAGCCTTCCCTCTAAGATCAGGAACAAGGGAAGGATGCCCGCTGTCACCACTGTTATTCAACATTGTGCTGGAAGTGCTAGCCAGGGCAATATGGCAAGACAAAGAAATAAAAGGCATCCAAATTGGAAAGGAAGAAGTAAAAGTGTCATTGTTTGCAGATGATATGATCTTATATCTGGAAAACCCTGATAAACTGATGATACAGCTACTAGAGCTAATAAACAAACAAGTTTAGCAAAGTAGTGAGATACAAGATTAATGCACATAAGTCAGTAATGTTTCTATATGCTGGAAATGAACAAAGTGAAGAGACACTCAAGAAAAAGATACCATTTTCAATAGCAACTAAAAAAAATGAAGTATCTAGGAATAAACTTAACCAAAGATGTAAATGACCTATATAAAGAAAACTACATAACTCTATAAAAAGAAATTGAAGGGGACCTTAAAAGATATAAAAATATTCCATGTGCATGGATAGGAAGGCTAAATGTCTTTAAGATGTCAATTCTACCAAAACTCATCTACAGATTCAATGCAATCCCAATGAAAATTCCAACAACGTACTTTGCAGATTTGGAAAAGCTAGTCATCAGATTTATTTGGAAAGGGAAGATGCCTCAAATTGCTAAAGACACTCTAAAAAAGAAAAACAAAGTGGGAGGACTTATACTCCCTGACTTTGAAGTTATTATAAAGCCACTGTTGTCAAAACAGCATGGTACTGGAACAAAGATAGACATATTGATCAATGGAATTGAATTGAGAATTCGGAGATAGACCCCTAGATCTATGGCCAACTGATCTTTGATAAGGCCCCCAAAGTCACTGAACTGGGACATAACAGTCTTTTCAACAAATGGGACTGGGAGAGTTGGATATCCATATCCAAAAGAATGAAA
>PVKY010004628.1:0-18907 GCA_004027775.1 Bradypus variegatus
CAGGGCCTGGCCGGGCCCAGTTCTGCTTTCAAAATTTCTCTCAGTTGGGGGCAGAGGGGGAGAGGGGGGTGAACCGTGGGGTCCAGGCCAGAGCCGGACAAGGGGCTGGAGCTGGAGGGGGCAGAGGGAACCTGACAAGCTTGGGGCCGGGGCGAGGAGGAGGAGGGGCCCAGGAGGCTTGTGGCCAACTTCCTGGGGCCCCAGAGGGCACAGCGGGGGTGGGAGTGGCTTGGGGTGGGGTGCAGGGGAGATGGGGGCAGGCTGTGCACCCAGGTTGGTGCTGCCCATGTGGGGTGAGGTGGATGTCTCAGGAGCACGTGGGGCCAGCTGCTTTGCCATGATGGCAGGTATGGGGTCTCCCCAGGAGCTGCGTGGAAAGAGGAGGGAAGAAGGAGCCATTCAGGAGCCGGGGGTGGGAGGGTGGGGGCTGCAGGCTGGGGAGGGGGTTGGCCATGAGCAGAGGACACTGGCCCGACTGAGGGCCTGAGGACTTGGGGGGCTGATGAGGCCCAGGGCTCCGGCCAGAATTGTCCCTCCTGTGGGGGCGTCTCCTGGCCTTGGGTCCATCCGGGAGGTTACCTGCTCCACGTACCCCATGTCCCTCCCCAGGGAGGCACCCCCTCCTTCAGAGGCCTGCCCACTGGGGTTCAAGCCTCAGGGCCCCTGGAAGTCAGCGGAACTGCGGGGAGCCCCGAGGCCTTCCCTCAGGGAGAGAGCCTAGGGTCCTCCAGTCTGGAAGTGACCTTGCTGGTGGGCACAGCTGGAGGGCAGGGGTTGGGGGTTCGGGTGGGGAGCCCTATCTCCGTGGCTCCCAAACCAATACTGAGTATTCTGGTTTGCTAATGCTGCCAGAATGCAAAACACCAGAGATGGATTGGCTTCTATAAAAGGGGGTTTATTTGGTTACACAGTTACAGTCTTAAGGCCATAAAGTGTCCAAGGTAACACATCAGCAATCGGGTACCTTCACTGGAGGACGGCCAGTGGTGTCCGGAAACCTCTGTTAGCTGGGAAGGCACGTGGCTGGCGTCTGCTCCAAAGTTCTGGTTTCCAAATGGCTTTATCCCAGGACGTTCCTCTCTAGGCTGCAGCTCCTCAAAAATGTCACTCTCAGTTGCTCTTGGGGACTTTTTCCTCTTTTTGCTTCTCTGGAGCAAAAGTCTGCTTTCAAAGGCCATCTCCAAAATATCTCTGTAAACTGAAGCTCTCAGTTCCAGTGCTTTCTTCAAAGTGTCCCTCTTGGCTGTGGCTCCTCTTCAAAATGTCACTCACAGCTGCACTGAGTTCCCTCTGCCCATCAGCTCATTTATATGGCTCCACTGATCAAGGCCCACCCTGAATGGGTGGGGCCTCGCCTCCATGGAAATGTCTCATCAGTTATCACCCACAGCTGGGTGGGGCACATTTCCATGCAAACAACCTAATCCAAACATTCCAACTTAATCCCCACTAATATGTCTGCCCCACAAGGTAGCATCAAAGAATATGGCTTTTTTGGGGGACATAATACACTCAAACCAGCACACCGAGTAATTGGGGGAGAAAGTTTTAGCAATAAGTGAGCGCACAGGCCCTGGGGATGAGGCCCGAGTGAGCTAAGTCCACACTCTAAGGTCTCCGGCTGCCCTGTGGGGAGGGGGGCACGTGAGGGGCTGCAGGAGGGGGTCCAAGCCAGGGGTCCTGAGCCCTGCTGAGGGGCTCGGCTCTGCCCCATGGGCAGTGGGCACCAAGGAAGGTTCGCATGAAGGAGGGGGTGATGCAGGGGTGGCGTGGGGGTGGGGGTGGGGGTTGGGGATGGCAGGGAGCACAGTCAGGAGGGGCCCACTGCCTAGAAGGGGTGCAGGGGAACACGGGGCGGCTCCCAGGCTTGCCTGCTGCCTCAGGGGTTGCGGGGCAGTCGGGGCTGAGGCCATATCCTGAGGTGAGGGAGGGAGGTAGTGAGGGGGTCCACATGGGGGGCCTGAGGAGTGGCTGGTGGGATGGGACCCTAGCGAGGCCCAGCTCCCTCCCCATGGCACACCTGGGGCTCCGTGAAGCACACCTGGCACACCTGCTCTGGAAATGGGGGTTCCTGGAGGTCTTGGAGGCCCTCCTAGGCCACCCCTGTGACCCGATCACCTAAGGCAGAGGTTGGGGGTCCACAGGGGGTTTGGGGCCCACGCAGCCCCCATCTACACCTTTCATTTCCTCCTCAGTGCCCCAGCCTGTAGAGCCCTAGCTGGGCTGAGCCCTCACCTGGCTGCAGCCAGGTGACCCTTTGATCTTAAACAGAGGCCGGGTGGCCGGGTCACAGGTGTCAGGGCAGAGGGCAGTGGGCGGCCGAGGCCTGGTGGGGGTGTCAGTGCACCCCATCCAGGTCCAGGGTGAGCCCTGGGCTCTGCTCTGCTTCCTCAGGACAGGGACCCTGTGGAGGCTTCCGGGGGATGGGTCAGCCAGGGGAGCAGGGGCGGGACGCTGGCTGGAGCCCAGGGCTGGGTGGCCTCGGCTGGCCCTGGGCCATGTCCAGCCTATCCCTCCGCCCTCTTGTGTGGGAGGCCGTGGGGGCTTGTCCCACTTCACCAGGGCCAGAGCTGCAGTGTGCTGCCCCAAGAGGGGGCCCCCTTCTAAACATTACACTGGCCACTGGGGGCCCAGGCCCAGCCCCTCTAAAACTGCCCACTGGTGGTGGACCCCTCTGTGCCTCCCTGCTGGGTTCCGTCACCCCAGCCCTGCACTCTGTTGGCCGCCTGTCCCCTGGTCTCTCTGCCACTTGATCTCTCTGCCCCCTGGTCTCTCTCTGCCCCCTGGTCTCTCTCTGTTCCCTGGTCTCTCTGTCCCCTCGTCTCTCTCTGTCTCCTCGTCTCTCTCTGTCCCCTGTTCTCTCTGTCCCCTTGTCTCTCTCTGTCTCCTTGTCTCTCTCTGTCCCCTGTTCTCTCTGTCCCCTCATCTCTCTCTATCCCCTGGTCTCTCTGTCCCCTGGTCTCTCTCTGTCTCCTTGTCTCTCTCTGTCCCCTGGTCTCTCTCTCTCCTGGTCTCTCTCTGTCCCCTGGTCTCTCACTGTCCCATTTCTCTCGCTGACCCCCCTCCTTCCCTTGCCTCTGTCCCTTGCAGTTCCCATCCCAGCAGTTCCAGGAACACCATGCTTTGGGTCACTCGTGAGTGGCCGTTGGAAAGGGGACCCTGCTGGGGCCTGCCATCCCAGGGGCCTCGGAGCACAGCACCCAGCGGGGGCAGCGAGGGGCCTCTGACCCTGAGTTTGGGGTGGGCTGGGTGGAGGGGGAAGGGGCCGATCCTGGGTCAGGCTGAGGCTGCCCCTCCCCTGCACCCCAAAGCTGGGAGAGCGGAACCACGGGGCACTCCCACTCCCACTGCCCCTTTTACAGGGGGCCCAGCACAGACTTGGGGCTCATCCGACACTGTCACCCGAGTGTGCCACACCCCAAGCCTGAGGAAGGGGCCTGGCCTCTTGGGGGGAGGAGGGTGGTGTTGCACAGCCGGCCACCTAGGACAGGCAATGCTGAGAGCGCCCCGTCGAGGGCACGGAGGCCCAAACCCACCCCCTTTCCCAGGAGCCCCCCTGGTGCCTGTGTCCCCATCTGCCCCTCCCTTCAGCCTCGGGGCCGGGGGCCCCCAGCTCCCAGGACAAAGGAGACCCGGCCAGCTGCTGGGACCTGGGCGATGTCCAGGATGGAGCTGGCAGTGGGGGAGCCACGTCCCCCTTGGCCACACCAGGCCCCGGGCTTCACGCCCACCCGTGCCCCACCTGATGTGTTTCCAGATCCTTCGCTGCCAAGCGAACTCCCCACACTTCTCGCTCCACCTTCACAGCTGGAGAATCCAGGAGCTCTGGGGCCACCGACCGTGACCGGGCAGGGCTGTCACTGCCGGCCACAGCTCAGGTGCCTCCATGGTGGCCCAGGGTTCCGGAGGCTGTGGGCAGAGCCCCTGACCAGCGGCCCCCCTAACCGGAGGCTGCCTGGGGCCACCATAACCGTGAACCTCAAACCAGGCAGCTTGAAACAGCCAAAGTCCACCATCTCCCGGTTCTGGAAGCCAGATCAGGCGAGGGCAGGCCTGCACCTCCGAACTCGGGGGGGGCCCTTCCTGCCTGCTCCAGCGTCCGGTGGCCCCGGTCGTCCCCAGTGCCCCTTGGTGTGTGGCCGCGTCACTCCAGCCGCTGTCCCACCCTCCACTGGCCGTCCCCCCGGGTCTGTCTCGGGGCCCCATTTCCCTCTTCTTTGAGGACGTCTGTCACTGGGTCAGGGCCCTCCGGCCTCTGCCAACCATGACCTCATTGTAGCTTGCGGTCACACCTGCCCTGACCCTACTTCCACATGTGCAGGTACCAGGTTTAAGGCCGTGAACATGAACTTGGGGGACACAATCACCCCACCTTAGGAGGGGGTGTTGGACGTGTTTAAGAGGCCATCCTGCCTGGGCCTGACCAGCCAGAGTGGTCCTTCTGGAAGCCCCCAGGCCTGCCGCCTCCTGGGGAGGGGCTGAGGCGGCCTGGTGGGGGCCCCGAGGAGGCTCAAGCTGCGGCCGTTTGCCAGCCGGCAGGGGCATTATTTAGTGTTTTCGCCACCAGCGTGGGTGCGTCAGCACATGCCCTAATTACCGGCCGGGTCCCGGGTGGCGATGTGCCAGCGGAGCTGGAGCCGGGTCCACGCCTTGGACTTCATCGTTCGGCCGTGCTCTGAGGTCAGGCTCCCTGGGAAAGGGGCTCGGACAGAGATTCCCAGGCCAGGGGATCCCATGGGGGACTTCGGGGGCTGGGAGGGCCCTTCGGGGGGCCGGCCTGCTGCTCGCTGTCCCTCAGCGGGAGGGTGAGAGGATCGGGGGCGGTGAGGGGTCTTCCCTGGGAGCTGGCTGCGGGTGGAGAGCCTTGTCCGAGCCTCCATGACCCAGGACACCGCAGGCCAGGGGGCTTCGAACAACAGCACTGACTCTCCCACAGTTCCAAAGGCCAGAGGGCAAGGTCAAGAGGTCAGCACTAAGGCTTAAGGGGAGAAACTTCCAGCGTCTCTCGGCCTCTGGCTGCGGCCGGCAGGCCTTGGCATCCCTCGGCTTGCGCTGCAGCCTTCATCCCTGCCTCTGCCATCCCAGGGCCTTCTCCCTCAGGCCTCTCTCTGTGTCCGATTTCCAATTTCTTGTGAAGACACCAGCCCCTTCATCCGTGTTTCCTCAGCTTAACTCATCACATCTGCAAGGACCCTGATTTGGTTTGCTAAAGCTGCCAAAACGCAATATACCAGAAATGGATTGGCCTTTACAATGGGGGTTTATTAGTTCACAAATTTACAGTTCTAAGGCTGTGGAAATGTCCAAACTAAGGCATCAGCAAGAGGATACCTTCTCTGAAGAAGGGCTGATGGCATCTGGGGTTCCTCTGTCACACGGGAAGGCACATGGCTGGAGTCTGCGGGGCCTCTCCTGGGTTTAGCTTCTGGTTTCCGTGGCTTTCTCCAGAATGTCTCAGGGCTTCTGTATTAGCTTCTCATGGGGGCAAAACTCTGGATTACGTATCCTAGCTTCTCTGAGCTCTCCCTCCATGAGCTGTCTTAAAGGACTCAGTAAAGGATTAAGACCCACCTGGAATGGGCAGGGTCACGTCTCCATGGAAACAATCTGATCAGAAAGTCCCACCCACAACAGGTCTGTGCCCACAGGAGTGGACTGAAAGAACATGGTCTTTTCTGGGGTACATGGCAGTCAAACCAGCACAGACCCTGTTTCCAAACAAGGTCCCGCTCATGGACTGGGGTGAGGACCTGACTGGGCCTTTTGGGGGCCTCCATCCAGCCCCAACAATCCAGGGGTGTGGGGCAGTGCCCAGCAGGGCCCACCCTGGTTGGAATAAGTTCACCTGCATTAAGTGTATCCAATCTGGGGAGTCGCTCTCCAGAATCAGGGAGGGCTCGTTTCCTTGGAGAATGTATGAGTTTAGAGAGACAAACAACGAGAGTGCCTGGCGCTGGCTGTGCCCACTGCCGCCGAGGCGTCCCTGCTCCGGGAACCAGGACCTCCGGCCCAGAGCCTCAGCCACGGGGGACAGCAGGTACCAGTCACTGGGCGTGATGGCCGGTGAGGCCGCCCGTCCCCACTCCCACACCTGGATGCTCAGACGTACCAGCTCTACCTCTTGAGGACAGGCACCATGCGATGGCGGTGGATTTAGGGGATATGGCATCCTGGCAGATGAAACCCTGTTCTTGGACGGCATCACCCCCACGGTGGGGCCTCCTCTGGGCCATCAACTGTGGGCAGCAGCTGCTGAAGGCGTGATCGGCTGAGGGACCGGCAGGTGCTATGGCGGTGGGCTGCGGCCACTTCTCCCGGGTGTCCGTGCAGGGTTCTACGTTAGCGGAGTAGATGCTCTGCAAGCCCTTGGTGAGTGGGGCAGTGGGGATGCTGTGGTGGGAGGGGCAAACCTGCCAGAGGAGATGGTCCGGGTCCAAGGACCTGCTGCCCTTATGGAGTGGACGGGGTCTGTGCACACACCTGCCTCCCAGTGGCCAAGGGGTCTCCTCCGGGAACTGCTGGAGGCTGGACACTCGGCAGCAGCCGGGGCTCAATGGAACCCCTCTGCTGCCCCTTGGCAGCCTCCAGCTCTGGTCAAGGCCATGTCGCGTGTGCCCAGCAGGCCGGTGACTGGGGGCTGGTGGCAGAGGCCGGCTTGGGTCACTGTCTGGCATCCTTCTATCTGACTGGATGCTCAGGCCTCCTCAGGGAAGGACCCCCTGGTGGGTGCCAACCTGTGGTTTCATGAAGGTCTTTGCATCTCACACTGCCCCCCGGTGAGGCAGCAGGGTTACGGCCCCCCAAAGACGGCCAGGGCTGCCTCGAGGTAGGGGTGGGAAAGAGCTCCGGAAAAGAGCTGCTTTGCCAGATGGGCGGACACACACCGTGTACCCGGCACCCCGTGGCCTGCCCTGGCACGAACACCACGTCCGGCACAGCCGCTGCGACGGGGGCTGCTGCGTGGTGGGCCTGTGGTTGTCCACTTTGTCCCGCGTCTGCCTGGTTTGGTGGGTGCCCGACTGGTCAGTTAAGTGGGGGAGATGATGGGATTCACACCCAAGTTCCCCCAGTATGGGATATCCTTCTCGTTTACCCCCTGTCTAGGTGGAGGCCTCTCCCCCCACAGTAGTTGGGCCAAAAACCTCCCTGGGTTCTGCCAAGTGCCAAGACAGTCCATTCTAGTCATACACCCAGAGCCGGGGGAAGTAACCCTGGGTGGGGCCAGGCACCCAGCGGGCTGGGCCAGTGTCCCACAGCCGGCCAGACCTCCGAACACCCCCTCTACAGGGGGCTGCGGTGATGCTTTGACCCCCGGCTGTCAGGGTCAACAGCCCCAGAGCCCAACAGCCTTGAACTATCTGGGTGCTCCCCATTGCCCTCACTTCATTGTCTGGGTAAGTGACCAAAGGCTTCTGGGGAGGGGCAAGGACGACAGATCAGGACCACGTGACTGGCTGTCACCACCTCAGCGCCTCTCCTGCCGGGGAGCTGACCCCCTGTGATCCGAAACTGGCTCAGGCTCAAACAGCAGCCAGGGGCTCTGGCTCTTTATTGGGGGGTTGGGGGCTGTTCTCAACCTCCTGGCTGTCCATCCTTGGCTTTTATTTTATCATATAGCTTGGGCATCCCCTTGCTGGCTGCCCATCTGTCTCGCCGTGGGAACGCCATATTCTCTTGGCCCTCTCACCAGCTCTCTGCCTCAGGGGCTCCTGGCTGCTTGTCCACCCTGGCTACTCCTCGTTAGATGGCACCCACACTGCTTCTGAAGGCCAGGGGCTGCCACTGACTTCCGTTGCTCCGGGTCCAACCTCCCCGTGGCCGTCACGAAGTCTGGTTCTGAAAGAGTGGTCCCGCCACCTGTCCCGGCCTCCAGCAGGCGCCCCCCAACCTCCTCACCACAGCTGGTGAGCTTCTCTCCAGTACATGCTTTATTGCACTGGGAAATGGGGTGCCCCTCAGGGCCCCCTAAGGAGCAGAGCCAGCTGGTGGGCTTTCTGGCTGTGGTCAGCTGAGTAGTGGCCCCCAAAGGTGCCAGATCCCGGTTCCTGGAACCCGTGAGTGGGCCGTTATGTGACAAAAGGACCTTTGCTCGTGGGGTTGAATGAAGCTTCTGGAGATGGGCCCGATGCCATCACAAGTGTCCACAAGGGAGGCCGAGGGTGGCTTAGGGGCAGAAGAAGGTGATGTGACGATGGGCGCCAAGAAAGCTTTGAAGGCGCTGTGTGCTGGCTTTGAAGTTGGAGGAAGGGGCTTTAGGAGCTGGAAAAGCTGAGGAGACGGACCCTCCCCGAGGGCCTCCAGAGGGCCAAGGCCCTGCCCACACCCAGGCCCCATCCCTGGAACCATTTCTGTTTTCTGGCCTCCAGCATCACAAGACAATAAATGTCGGGGTTTGCAGTGATTTGTAACGCCCCGGCCTTCCAGCTAGGGTCCAGCCTGGCTGGTGTGGCATTTCCCAGTCATTGAGTTTCAGCTGTGTTTCCTGTCCACAAGCTTCCAAGCGCCAACCTGGCCATGGTTTAGCACAGTCTTAAATCCTGCCTCACGGGAGAGGACCCCAATGCTGACAACCCCTCCCTTCCCTTCTCTGCACCCAGCACCTCGGGGTCCTGTGTCTGCTGCCACGTTCTCCCAGCACCTGCTGGCACAGGCTGGCCTGGGCCTGTGGGTGCTCTGTCTAAACCGCTTCATATCGTGGCCAGCCCAGAACTCCTGGCAGCCTGGGAATGGGAGCCCCGGTCCTAGTTGAGATATCCGGGGGGTCTCCACAGCTTCCCTTATTAGTAGAAAGCCATGTCACTGGAATTGCTTCCAGAAAGCATGATGCCAGGCATGGGCATAGGTTCCAGGGGCTTCCTTACCTGCTTGGAGCTGGGCAGGGGTCCTGGCCAGACCAGCTCGATTCTTGGGTGCCCCCCAAGTGGGACCCCCTGGCCTTGCCTCTCCCAGGAGCTTCCCCTCCACTCCCCACCAACTGTGCTGTCCTACCCACCCATGAATCCTTCCAACATTGCAGTGGCTTCACCCTTGACCTGGAGATTTTGCAGATATTTGTTAGTTTAGGTTCTTCATTATGGCGGCCCCTGATGTCCAAGAACTTGTTGCCATGTTCATCAGGTAGACTAGGTTATGCCGCGGTGACAGATAAGCCAGGAAGCCAAAAAGGCATGGCACTGGTTTAGCAGCTGGCTGCCGGCTGTGCTTTAGCAGAGGCTGGAATGATGGCAAGATGGGTGATGCAGGGGCCACGTGTTTGTTAAAACCATCCATGGCCACCGGGGACAGAGGCCATAGAAGGTGCTTGTGCTGGTTTGGATACACTATGTCCCCCTAAAACCATATTCTTTAATGCAATCTTGTGAGACTAGACTGATCTGGCTGTTGATTAGGGTGGAAACTTTGGATTAAATTATTTCCTTGGAGATGTGGGCCCCACCTATTAAGGATGGGTCTTAATTAGATCACTGGGACTCCAATTTGAGCTCACACAAAGCAGAGGGGAAAAAATGCCCCAAGAGAAGCTGAGAGAGACACATTGGAGATGGCTGCTGAAAGCAGATGTTTAGTCATTTGGAGATGCTAGCCCAGAGTTTGCCTGGGAGAAACTAAGAGAACACCCCCAGACCATTAGAAACATCCTGGGAGAAAGCCATTTTGAAACCAGAACCCTGGAGCAAAGGACAAGCAGACGCCAGCCATGTGCCTTTCCAGCTGCCAGAGGTGTTCCAGACCTTTGGCTGTTCTTCAGTGAAGGTATCCTCTTGTTGATGCCTTAGTTTGGACACCTTTATGGCCACAGAACTGTAATTTGTAACCTAATAACTCCCCTTTATAAAAGCCAATCCATTTCTGATGCACTGCATTTTGGCAGCTTTAGCAAACTGGGACAGCTTGTGTGCTGGTTTGTGGTTTGTGTCTTAATGTCCCAGGGTTGCTATGACAAATGCCACAGTGGGTGGCTGAACCACAGGAATTTACTGTCTTGGGGTTTTGGGGACCGGAAGTTCAACATCAGGGTTTTGGCAAGGCTGGCTTTATTCTGAAGTCTGTGGGGTTCCAGCACCCTCCACCCCTTGTGTCTCTCTCCTGGGTCTGCCCTCGAATCCCACTGACATCTGGCTCCTCTGGCCGAGTCTGGGTTTCCCCATCTCATAAGTGTGAGAAACAAGCACAATTCCTGAAAAGGAATAAACACTCACCCAATTGTGGAGAATAAAAGAATTTATTCACGATCCTGCAAGAATGGGTGCCCAAACAAAATATGGGGGGTTGGCACCCAGAACAATAGGCCCAGCAGTATTTATTTGCTAAGCCTAACTGCAAGTCCCTCCCCTGTTTCTCCAGTGGCTGGATACTCCAGAGGTTACATTCTGACTGACAGGCCTAACTATTGCCTGTGCAAATTTGAAACATGCAGCCCACACAAATTGGAAACAATTGAAAAAAGTCTCCTGGGCAAACTTGAAACATTTGAAACAAGTCTCCAGCCCTCTCTCCTTTGTTGTTTAACTGCAGAGCCCTCTGAGCTAGTTTGGTAACAATATATGAAGCTATTTTAGGAACCTCTACCCCCAAGTCTCCACCTTGCAAGGATAGTGGGCGGATAAACAAGAGGACTGGCCACCAATTACAACTTGGCTTCTTAACTCTCTGCCATTCCCCTGAGCTGCCCCCACCCTGTGTGAAAGCTAAACTTAATTTAATTCTCACCTAAGGATCTCAGCTGTGTGGGTAAAGCCCACCCTGACTCAGTTTGGCTTCATCTAAACAGGATCTTCAAGGTTCTGCTTTAGAAATGAGTCCACACCTCGCTAGGAACACGTCTCCAGAGGGCCTGTTTCCAGATGGAGTCCACCCACGGGCCGGGAAACTGTCCTTGTGAGGGGCACGGCTCCCCTTCCGTCCACAGCGGGTGCTCTTGGCTGGGTTGGGGGTGGTAGTACCCGGGAGCCACATGCACAAGAACAAACACCCCCCTCCATTTGCAAACAGAAACGGAAGTGAATGGGGAGATGGCCCAGAAACGTGGAACTAACTATACCAGCTTGGAGAAGCCCGTGGCCGTAAGACTCGAGATTGCAAACAACTCAGTGAGACAAAGGCCCGGAAAATGCCTCAGTCGACGAAGCGACACTAGGATCAGACCCAGGGCAGGCCTTGCGCCCCCAGCCTGAGAGCCCCCAGAGAGTGGGGAGCACGGAGACCAAATCACCCCTGAGATTTCCACTCGCCGTGTTAGGGCGCCACGCCACCGTCCCTCCCAGTGCCCCCTCCAGAAACAGCACCATGTGTTCGTAGCCCCAGATCTCCAGGTGTACCCCCAGCCCCCCCACCCCCAGCTAACTTCCCCATGGCTCGTCCCCCCTTTTTAGCTGTCTAGGTTTGCCCCAGCTCTCACCTTCCCACCAGCCTCTGTCACACCCTGTTTCCATTACCGAAAGGGTCCCCACCTCTGCCCCCCAAAGCCACCCTCCATCCTGCAGCAAGAACTGAGTGGGTCATTGGTCTGAATAAGCCCTGACAACCCCCCCCCCTTGGGCCCCAGGAATCCCCCCCACCCCAGGGAGAGCGGGGGCAGCTCACTGAGGCACAGCCTGGGGAACAGGCCTGGGGGGGCTGGGAGGCGGCCCCTGCATGGGCACTGGGGGCAGCAGGGCAAATGGGTGCAGCAGCTGGAGGTCCAGGCCCCCTGAGGGCTGCGCAGTCCCCATCGGCACACCCCTGGCCTTGCCCCCAACACGGCCCTTCCCCGATGTGCCCTGTGCAGCCTCGGCCAGCACCTGCCCACCCGCCTCGGGGACTTGGCCACAGGCAGATGCTTGTTGTCCCCAGAGAGCGGGCCCCTGTCCCCCAGGCCTCTGGACATCAGTCTCCTCTGCTCGTGGTGCTTTCCCCCCGCCTGGGACTCGAGCACGTGCACACCAGTGCAGGCACACACCACACGCATGCCCACGTACACACAGCCACACGTCCCGCCTCCTCACCCCCTTCACTCCCTGCCCTGGGCAGGGCCGGGGACTCTGCTGGAGGCAGGACAGAGGACGGATGGGGCCTCTGGACTGGGCAGTTCTGGCACCTAGGGGTGCAGGGCTAGGCCTGACCCCGGGGAGAGCTGGGGAGCCCCCAACAGCGGTGGGGGAGGGAGGCTTAGAGGACCCGCCCACCCCACAGGAGGCCGGGAAGGGGAGGGACCCCGCACCCCCTTGCTGGGGCCTCCTGCGTCAGGGGCTGTGGCCAGGGAGGGCCAGCCCCAGCCGGCCAGGGCCCCCGAGGTTCTGCTTCCCCAACAGCAGCTTTCCACTGTCACCCCGGGTCTCCCGGGCCGTGCTTTGCCCTTTAGGAGTTTGGATCCCGGAGCTGGGGCAGGAGGCAGATGGGCCTGGCAGTGGGGGAGGGGGTCCCAAGACTGCCAGGGTGGGGGCAGGTTCCCTGACCCGTGGCCCACTTTGGGGGCATGGGGAGCCTTCCTGGGCCCTGCCACCCAAGCCCCCCACCCTCTGGGTGTCAGAAACCCAGGGGCCTGGCACCCTGTCCTCGCTGTTCCCAGGAGCATCAGGGCTGGCCCCCAAGAAGCACTGGGTGGCGGGCTCCCCCGAGGCCTGACAGGGCCACTGGCTGCGGGGACTGTGGTCCAGGGACTCCCCTGCCCTGATCGTCCCGTTTTTTGGCTTTCTGTTCCCACCCGTCACCACAGGAGAGTGGAAAGTGCTGTTCATCCGGGAGGGTCCGCTGGGTGCCTTTGGAGCGGACATTCGGGGGCCATGCCCACCATGGACATGGGGATGGGGCTGGGCCTGGGAATCCTGTGGGTGCGTCGAGGGGCTGCCCAGGGCCTTCCGTCCACTTGCCATTCACAAGGCACCCAGCACTGGCACTTCACAGTGTGTGGCCTCCCGTCCTCCCAAGACTGTCGTCCTCCTCTCCAAGGTGGCCGGCTGGGTGGCCGTGCCGACCACTGTGCCTCAGTTTCCTTGTATGGAAAACAGGGTGATAACAGCACCTGTAGGATGGCCTGGGCAAGGAGCGAGCCAGCGTGCGTGAACCACTTGCCCAGTGCTTGGCTGAAGGAACGTCTCCCTACAGGCTTTCTTCTGTGTTTAAAATCGTAAGACGTTTGGTGAGCGACGAAGTTTATAAACATCCGTGCATAGGTCAGAGAAGAAGAACTGAGCAAACGCCTGCCCCCTAGCCTGGTCAGGAAACAGTGTTTCTGTGTCCTTGACGTCCCTGCACACCCGCCGGCGTGGGGCCCCTAAACAGTTTCTCATTTGGGGCTGGGAGCCCGGGAGGCCAGCACCCCCGGCTGGGAAGGCAGGGGCACGGCTGCTCTCTTGGGTGGAGGCTCCCGGGAGACCGGTCACCCAGCAGCGTCTCCGGGTCACCTGGCAGCCGCTCCCGAGACTGCAAGGCCCTGTTGTAATTAACGGGGGCTGCTGTAACAGAGCCCCAAAAACAGGGCGCGGACCACAGACACGTGTCATCTCTCAGTTCTGGCGGCCAGACATCCAGAGTCCAGTCACCAGCAGGGCTGGTTCCTTCCCGAGGCCCCGAGGGACGGCCTGTGCCCCAGCTGCCCAGCCTCTGGTGACCGCCGGCTGACCCTGGCATCCCTCGGTGGGGGGGCACGCCCTCCGCTCCCTGCCCCCGTCACACAGCTGTCTCCTCTGTCCGGTCTATGAGGACCCCAGGCAGTGGGTTTAGGGCCTGCCTAGGCCAGCGTGACCCCATTGGTGCTGGCTGCAGCTGCCCTGTACCCCGAAAAAGCCGTGCTCTTTCACCCTATTCCTGGGGCTGCCGCGCTGTGGTGGGTGGCGCCTTTCAATCAAGTTGTTTTGACTGAGATGTGACCTGCCCTGTTCAAGGTGGGTCTTAATCCTTACTGAAGCCCTTTATGAGAGGATAAAGGACACAGAAAATTAAGAGACACTCACAGGAAAAACCCCAGAGAAGTCGAGAGAAACGCCCTGGAGAAGCTCAGAGGACCTGCGGGACAGAGAGGCCACCGCAGCCGGAAGCCGAAGCCACGAGACCCAGAGAGAAGGATGAACAGCCGCGGCCATGTCCCCTCCCAAGTGACAGGGGTGCCCCAGGTGCTGGCGGCCTGTCCTCAGGTCCAGCGTCGTCCTGCTGGTGCCTCAAGGTGGACATTTTCACAGCCTCAGAACTGCAAATTTATAAGCTAATGAATCCCCGTTGGAGAAGCCACCCCATTTCCGGTACACTGCACTCGGCAGCTCCAGCAAACCAGAACAAATGCCATCCTGACTTGACTGCAAAGGCTCTGCTTCGAGTGTGAGCTGCGCCAAGGCTCAGTGCCCTCTGTGACCCCCTTTCTCTCCAGAGGCCATGTCCCCCAAGTGCTGACATCGCCCATGACAGGCTTCAGCCTGGTGACCCACGTCCTCCAGCTCTGGAACTTTCCTTGAATGACTTCACTGATGTTCTCTGCTCTTCCATTTTCTCCAACCTCTCCTTCCAGAATTCAGATAAGAATCCAGATGCCTGACCTCCTGAACCCACCCCCCAGGTTTTGGACTTTCGTCTGCTATTTTCTGCTCTTGCGGTGGGAAAATGGTGGTAAAGTGGGGGAGAGCGAGGAGGAAATGAAACCCACACCCGGAGCTGGGGCCTGGGGAGGGGCCAGCACCCCAGCAGCCTCTGCTCCAGCCGGGTGGGCGGGTGGGGGGCAGAGTGGCCAAGGGAGGATGTGGAGGGAGGCAGGGTGGCCTCGGGCCCGGCTGCTGCCCCACGCTGCCCGGGCGAGCTGCAGGCCAGACACAGGCCGCGTGACGACCAAGCCCCCAGTGGCGCTGGAAGCAGATGGCTGCATCCACGTCGCTGGCCCTCATCTCGTGCGGAGAGTCTCATGCAGTCTCCCTAAAGGGAAATGTAAGAAGCAGGTTAGGGGTGGCGCAGCTCAGCCAGGCTGAGTTTGGGACAGGTCACAGGGTCACCCCAGCACTCGTGTCCTGGGTGGAGCCCCAGGTTGGCAAGGCTCTGGGGTGGCGAGCTGACCCGGCCAATGAACTGAGCAGGGGCTTGAGGCATTGCAGGGCCCTGCCTTCCGCTGTGACATACGACTTAAAAGAGCAGGAAAGAAAGGAGGACAGCACGGGGACCTCCATCCTCAGTGTGGGGCATGGACGGAAGCCCCGGAAGCTTCCCTGACACACCGAGATACCTCCTGGCTCCTGTGACTGCAGAGCTCATGTGGCTGGAGCCACACTCCATGTTTGGCCTCCCTGGCCTCCTCTCTCATCCGGTGACCTGCAGAGGGTGGGGTCCTGCAAACTGGAATGGAGACACATGGGGAGCCTGGGAGAACCCCAACTCCCCATGCGCCCTCGTGCATCCCGGGCAGCCAGAGCAAGCCCTCTCCTCACCAGGTGAGCTTGGAGGCCCTGTCACTCTGTCACCTGCAGGACATGCCACATCTTGCTGGAGGAAACCCAGCGGCTCCTTCCCACCTCCCCCAGCCCACCTGGGCATGTGACCAGAAACCCCGGGTTCTGCCACTAGCTCAGGCCTTCGGGGTCAGTGTCTGCAGATGGGGTTAAGACCTACTTGGGACGGCACAAGTCACTCGGGGGGCTCCGGGGATGGAGACCCGGTCAGTTTGGATACAGGTAGAGAGGTTTATCCCAAGGAACCGGCTCCTGTAATTGCAGGGGCTTGGCGAGCCTGAAATCCACTGGGCAGCCCTGGGCTGGCAGGCGGCAACCCTCGTGAGGATGGTGCTGGGAAGACGCTCCTCCACGTCACCTGCTGACCACCGGCAGGTTTAGCTGCCCGTGTGCTGGGGACGGGGCCTCGTTCTGCACTGGCTGCCCCCCGCTCCTCCACTGCGCTTCTCCGTGGGCCGCTCCCAGGACGGCCTCTCGCTCCCAGCAGGAGGAGCAGGGGGAAGCCAGCGCCTGGGTGCAGGGGACCCTTGGGAGCAACACCCCATCACCTTGGCTTTATTCTGTTTACCAGAAGCAAGTCATGGGTCCAGCACCCCATGGAGAGGAGGGGCGCCCGGGGCACGGTCGTCGGGAGACAGGGTCATTGCGGGGCATTGTGGACACTGCCCGTCCCTGCAGACACTCACCGCTCGGCAGCACTTGGTGACGTGATCGATTCAGACCGGGAGCAGACTCGTGCTGGGAGGAGGATGCTTGCTGGGGAGCTGGACGTTGTCACAACGCCTTGCTAGGTGCAAAGAAAAGGTGGCATTTACAGTGGCGGTGGCGGCTGTCACCGAGCCATCAGACTTGGCCGCGCTGGAGGGGATGCTCAGGTGTCAGGGCCTCGGCACCTCAGTGTTGTGTGACTGTCTCAGGAGGTCCTGGCCGCCCAGTGGAAGGCGGGGAGCCCGGCCTCTCCCGTCACCACCCCAGCGCTCACCCGCAGGAGCCGCACACGGCTCCACGGTGCCGTCCTAACCTGCCCGTGTCTCGCCTGGTGCCACAACGGCCGCGTGGCCAGGTTGGCAGCAGAAATGTGTGGCAGCATCCCGGGGGACCCGCCTGCCCTGGGGAGGGTGAGGGTTTTTCCCCTGCCTTCAGCACCTTTTTTTCTTCTCTTTTTAAAGATTTATTTTATTTTACTTTTCCGAGCAGTTTTCGGGTTACAGAAAAATCGTACAGAAAGTATAATTTTCCCGTGCACTCCCACCCTCACACACAGTTTTCTCTATTAACTTTTCACATTATTCTGGTACTTTTTTACAATTTAGGAAGCACTAGTGTAGTCATAGGGTTACTAAAGCCTGTAGTTCACGGTAGGGTTCGCTCTTTGGGTTGTGTGGCTCTACGGTGCATTTATTTTTCATTTTTAAATCATCTTTATTTTGTATGATAAACTTTCAGTAAAATGCACCTGTATAAGTGTACAATGAGGTAGATTATGAGGTATTTGTACACCCATGTAATTGCTATCACAGTCAAAGTAGAGAACATTTCCGTGTTCCCCCAAAAGTTTCCTTATGCCCTGTGGTAATCCACCCCCCGCCCCCACATCTCACTCAACTAGCTAAACTAGGCAGAGCTTCTGCAATAATAAATCCTTAGCATTATAACTACTACAGAATTAGAATTATGAGAATCTGTTACTCTTTGTCCCTGGCTGTACATCATTTTTATTTTCATTTTTTTTATGCAATAGCTTTTTTTTCTATTTTATCAAAAAAATTCAAACAAAACAAAGGAATAAGGAAAACAAATAACCTAAAATAACTATGTTGCTTCCAACATATCCCTGCCATACCCCACGAAAATTAACAAACCCTAACAAAACAAAGGAATAAGAAAAACAAACGACCTAATATAACTGCATTTCCTGTTATTCTGGTACACTTTTTACAATCTAGTAAGCACCAGTGTAGGCCACAGGGTTCCTGAAGTCTGTAGTTTACAGCAGGTTCACTCTGGGTTGTGAGGCTCCACAGTGCTTTTATCAAAAGTGTTTTATGGTGCAGCAGGTATATGGCCGAAAATGCCCCATATCGATCCCTTCCCAGCCCCCGATTCCGAGCCCCCTCCGGATCTGGGGGTCCACCCCGCCCTTTGCTTACACGGAGCCCGGCTCGGCGTCCTGGCCCCTCCGTGGAGTTTCTTGTTGGAACTGGGAAAAGGCCCGTGGAGGCCTGAGCCCGGCAAGCCCGGCTCTCCAGCACACTGGGCAGCTCCAAACAGCAGGAATTTATTCTCCTGTGGTTCTGGAAGCCGGAAATCAGAAATCCAGGTGTGGGCAGGACCGCTCCCTCTCAACCCCGTGGGGAGGCCCCCTCTTGACTCTTCCGGCTTCTGGGCTAGCTGGCCGGCCTTGGCGTCCCTCGGCTCGTGGCAGCGCCTGCCTCCGTCACCCATGGCCTCCTCCCCGTCTGGTCCAGACTTCCCTCTTCTTCCAAGGAGCCTGGTCATGTTGGGTCAGGCCCTGGCCAGTGCGGCCTCCTCCTAACTGGCCACACCTGCAAACACCCTGCTTCCAAATGAGGTCTCCAGGCCTGAAGCATGGGGCTCGCCGTTTGCCTCGCGACCCCAAAGGAGCTGCCCCATGGGAGGTGGACCGGCCATCTCATGCATCGCTCCAACCACAGCTGGGGGCCAAGGTGGCTGCCCCTATGGGACCTGGCACTGGGACCAAATGGATGGTGCCGTGTGCCAGTTTGGATTTATTATGGCCCCCCAAAAGCCATGTTCTTTAATGCAGTCTTGGGGGGGGCAGATTGATTCATCTTTTTGATTAGGGTGTGACTTCTTGATTGAACGTTTACATGGAGATTTGACCCCGCCCATTCGTGGTGGGTCTTGATTAGTCCACTGGAATATTTAAGAAAGAAGCTAAGAGCCAACACAGACCCAGATGCCGGCTGATGCTTGGAGACACTTGGAGATGTGAACAGAAGGACATGTGGAGATGCCAAGAGAGGAAGCCTAGAGTTTGCCCCGGAGAAGCCGAGAGAGACCCGGAGACACTTTGGAGAAAGCAACTTTGAAACCAGAACCCAGGAGCAAAGCACCAGCAGACACCGGCCATGTGCCTTCGCAGCTGACAGAGGTGTTCCGGACGCCACCGGCCTTTCTTCAGAGGAGGCATCCCCTTGTTGATGCCTTAGTTTGGGTACTTATGATCTCAGAACTGTGAATTTGTAACTTAATAAATCCTCTTTATAAAAGCCAAATCATTTCTGGTGTTTTGCATAGCAGCAGCTCTAGCAAACTGGAACATGCTGTTTCCCCCAAACCAGAACCCACAGGTGAAGTTGGGGCAGCCCCCTTATGATTAGGCTAATGTGCCGGTCACAGCATCTTTGCTTCTTGTCCCTGTCGGTCCCTCTCTGGTTTGGAGATTTCAGTAACCAGCAAAGGGATGCTTGGATAGAGAACAAAATACCAGGTCATTGAACTGGAAGCTGTGGGGTTCT
>PVKY010004629.1:0-18900 GCA_004027775.1 Bradypus variegatus
TGCCAGCCTGCAGCTCCCCCACCAGTGTAAGGAGGTGTGGAGACTTTAGTTCTCCTGGTGACTCTGATCCTGTCGGGGGCGTGGCTGCCTGAAGCAGGAATCTGAATTCCAGCCCCTGGGGTGTGAGTTCCCAGGAGGAGGACTGCCAGTTGAGCTGGACCTCCCTCCACTCTCCCAATCCTCAGAACTCCAGTTGTCTCTCAGGAGCACTTTTCCCTAATCCCCTCTCCTCTTTGGGGCCTCTCCAGCTAGATTCCGTGGTCAGCCTGAGTTGCCAATTAAAGATGGGGTGGAGGCCTTCAGTAGTGAATACGGATCTCTAAGATGCTCTGGGTAGTCTGTCTGCCTCCAAGCCCAGCGCATTCCCTCAGCCTGGGCTTCCCGATAGAAAACAACCACATGTTACTTTTAGATTAAAAAAAAAAAGAAGAAGGAGTCACTTTTAAAAGTCTTTTTCCAGACTGGGAGCTCTGTGACTGTCAGAATAGAACATTTAAAGATACACCTTAGGCTATTGTCTGATAAATACTCTCTAGCAGCTTCAGTTCCACCCCTGCCGGTGGAATGTTTGCTGCGATCTCGGCTTTTCCTCGAATTCCAAACTTGCATCCAATGTGTGACTGGTTACTGGACACCCCGAAAACACTGTTTCATATAGTTCTTGAGTAGTTGCCAGCTGTGGTTTGGTGGAGGCTGAGGTCCACCTTGGAGCCCATTTTTGGGGTAGACAGGTGGAGATGGGGGTGCAGCTGGAATCCATATTCCTGCAATATAGAGTCATGGAAGCTGGGGCTCAGCTTGGAGTACATATTCCCACAATGGGTGAAGCCTGAACGGATTATCCTGTTTCTGGAACCACCCAGGAAAAATTCACAGACAGAACAAACGCCGCTCTGCCAGGGGCCGCCGCTCCGCCAGGGGCCGCTGCTCCACCTGGGGCTGCCGCTCTAAAAACTTCAAACAGCAGGCTCGCAACACAGAAATACCTTCATTCCTTTTTATAGCTGCATAATATTCCACGGTGCATATATACCACATTTTGTTGATCCATTCATCTGTTGATAGGGCTTTATTGGTTTAAAGTAAACTAATTCTGAGGCTTTGAAAATGTGCAGATCAAGGCTTCTACAGGTGATCTGGTGGTCCTGGACTCCTCTGTCACATGGTGAGGTACACGGCAGTGTCTGCCTGTCCTTCTTTCCTGGGTTTCATTCCTTTCCGCTTCTGGCTGCTCTGTCTGTGGCTTTCTTCCTGAGCTTCTGTGTGTGTCCTTCTCTCTCAGCTTCTGTGTGTTTCCCTCTGTGTTTCATTCTCTTATAAAGGACTCCAGGAAGAGGATTAAGTCCCACAGGGGGCACACCTCAACTAAAATGGCCTAATCAGAAGGTCCCACCCACAAGAGATGTATATACCCACAGGAATTAATTAGTTTTAAGAACTTGGTCTTCTGGGTCCATAACAGCTTTAAGCCAGGACAAGAGGGATTGCTAGGTCGTATGGTAATTGTATTTTCAATTTTCTGAGGAACTGTCAGAGTGGTTTCTGCAGTGGCTGTACCATTTTACAAGGCCACCAGCAGTGTATGAGGGTTCCTATTTCTCCATATCCTCGCTAACACTTACCATTTTTAAACAAAATAGAGATTTATTTTTCTGTAACGTAATCGCCTAAGGGTGCCATCCTGGACTCACAGAATGACTCCATGGTGCAGGGATCCCAGCGCTTTCTGTCTTGTGACTACCCTTCTCAGTGCACAGCTTCCATCTGAAGATCTGATGTGGCTGCTCCAGCTTCAGACATGTCTGAGTCCATCTTGGGGGTAGAAAAAAGGAGGAGGGGAGGTCATACTCCTTTCTATTTAAAGTAGCAACTCAAATGTTGCACAGATCACTTATGTTCACATCTGTTAGGCAGAATCTGGTCACAGGGGCTATAAGAGAAGCTGAGAAAGGTAGTTTTTAACTGGATTGCCCTGCACCTAGCTTAAATGTTTATTGCTAGAGAAGAAGAGAATAGCTATTAGGAAGAAAACTGATGGTCTCTACCATAGAAATTTTGGTTAAGGGTATTTTTTTCTACACCCTTTGAGCCGGTTTAAATGTATTATGTCCCCCAAAATGCCATGTTCTTTGATGTAATCTTGTGGGGCTAGTCGTATTAGTGTTGATTAGATTTTGGAACCTATTGATTGTTTCCAAGGAGATGTGACTCAATCAACTGTGGATAAGACCTTGATTGGATAATTTCCATGGAGATGTTACCCCACCCATTCAGGGTGGGTTTGAATTTAATCTCTAGAGCCATATAAAAAGTTCAGACAGAAGGAGCTCACTGCTTGCTGCAGCCACAAGGGACACTTTGAAGAATGCACAGAGAGCTGAGAGTGGTGTTTTGAAGAGGAGCTGCAGCTAAGAGAGGACAAAATGTCCTAAGAGCAACATTTTGGAGCACGCCATTTTGAAGTGTAACCTGGAAGCAAGCGGATGCCAGCCATGAGCCTTCTTAGTTAACAGAGGTTTTCCAGATACCAATGGCCATCCTTCAGTGAAGGGACCGCCTTATCTTGGACATTTTATGGCCTTAAGACTGTAACTTTGTAACCAAATAAACCCTTTTTATGAAAGCCAATCCATTTCTGGTATTTTGCATAAGGTAGCATTAGCAAACCGGAACACCCTTTAAGCAACATCTTTTTTTTCTCAAAATACCTACTAAATATTTCATAACAAACATTGGGTGAATGACAAGGCACTAGGCTTTATATTATGATGCAGATGTCCTATTTCTAAAAATGCAGAGAAATTAAGCTTTTGATTAAAATTTCATCTTAAACACATGAAATGGTAGTATTCACGGTTTATTAAAGAAGCAACCAACTTCCATTTATTTGAATTTATGTGAGCAATAAATAATGCCAGAAGGCTAGGTATCTTTATTCTTCCTTTTCTCTAATGAAACAGGCTGGCATTGGGCACACTGGGAAGGGTCTCTGGGTTCAGAGCCTGAAACATCACTTCAGAGGGATCATTCATAAAGAAATTTGCTAAATGAGTGAATCCCAAGAGAAGACCATTGAGGTCTCTGGTTTACTGCAAACTTTGGTGGCTAATACCCTAGGTAAACCTGCTGAGAAAGAAATAATTCCCCTTAGCTTACCAAACTAATAAACTAATAAAAGTTTTGCATATAGGTAGATAAACCTTATGATATAAAAAGCTATAGAGTCTTGGGGACATGATAAAGCAAAAACAATTGCATTAAAAAATCAAAGATATCCTTATGACCTAAGGGTTATCCCCATCATTTATGAAATAGCAAAAGATTAAGAATCTCTTGCACTTTAAATCTACTTAGTTGTTAACCTTCTGAACTTGGTTTCTCATGAACAGTGCTATAACTACTACAAGGATTGTTTGCCCTTTCGCCTAATTCTTTCTCCCTTTTTAAGTGTATAATTCTGCCTTTTACTTTTTTAAAAGCAGTTTTACTGAGATATATTCACACACCATACAATCCATCCGAAGTATACAGTCAGTGGTTCACAGTATCATCATCACATAATTGTGTGTTCATCACCACAATCGATTTTAGAACATTTCATTATTCCAAAATAAAACCCCTGAAACATCCCAGACCCCTGCCCCCCATTATTGACCCTTAGCATTGGTGTGGTACATTTGCTACTGTTGATGAACAAATATTAATATACTATTGTTAACTATAGTTCATAGTTTACAATATACCCCTCTATTAACTCCTTGTAGTAGTGACATATATTTGTTGTAGTTCATAAAAGAACATTTTTATATTTGTACTGTTGGTCACAGTCATCATTCATCATAGAGTTCACTGGTTTTACTGTCCCATGTTTTATCTTCTAGCTTTCCTTCTAGTGGCATACATGACTCTAACCTTCCCCTTTCAGCTACAATCACACACGTGATTCAGTGCTGTTAATTACACTCACCGTAATGTGCTACCATCACCTCTATCCATCTCTATCCATTTCCAAACATTTAAATTCAACCTAGATAAAAATTCTACACACATTAAGCATTTGCTTTCCATTCTGTACCCTCATTCTATTTCCTGGTACCTATATTCTAGATTTTAACTCTTGAATTTACTGATTATAATTAGCTCATGTTAGTGAGTTCATACATTTGTCCTTTTGTGTCTGACTTATTTCACTCAACATAATGTCCTCAGGGTTCATCCATGTTGTCACATGCCTCAGGACTTCATTCCTTTTTATAGCTGAATAATAATCCATTGAATGTATATACCACATTTTGTTTATCTGTTCGTTGTTTGATGGACACTTGAGTTGTTTCCATTTTTTGGCAGTTGTGAATAATGCCACTACGAGCATTGGTGTGCGCGTCTGTTCACATCCCCGCTTTCAGTTCTTCTGAGTAGTGGGATTACCAGGTCATGTGGCAATTCCATACTTAGCTTCCTGAGGGAACTCCCAAACTGTCTTCCATAGTGGCTGTACTGTTTTACATTCCCATCAGCAGTGAATAAGTGTTCTGTTTCTGCACATCCTCTCCAACACTTATAGTTTTCTATTTGTTTAATAGCAGCCATTCTAGTAGGTATGAAAAATGTTATGGTTTTGATTTGCGTTTCCCTAATAGCTAGTGATATTGAACATTTTTTTCATGTTTTTATGTTAATTTTTTTAACTTTTTATTGTAATGACCTATGTGCATTTCAAAATTTCCCATTTTAACCACTTTCAATTGTTCAATTCTGTTGTATTAAATACATTTAAAGTACTGTGCTACCACCACCAGTATCTATTACTCTATTTTTTAAAAAATAGCCACCCTAGTGGGTGGGTTGTGGTATCTTGTTGTGGTTTTGATTTGCATTTCTCTGATGACCAGTGAAGTTGAGCATCTTTTCATGTTTTTATTGGCCATTTGTATATCGCTTTAAAGAAATGTCTGTTCAAGTCCTTTGTCCAGTTTTTAATTGCACCATTTGCCTTTTTGGTGTGGAATTAGGACTTGTATTTTGAAGGTTTTTTTTTCATGCATTGTCTCTCTTTCCTCTTGGTTCTTTTTTTTTTTTTTTCAGTTTGGTTTTCTATGTTTTGTTTGGAGCTTTTCTTCAAATATCTGCTGATCCTTGACTTGTCTGTTGGTATTTAAGAGTAAGCCACCAATGAGCCGATGGAAAGGGCAGTAGAATGGGCTGGCTGGGGACTGGTGGGCCTCTGGTTGTCACTTTCTGTCGGATTTTCCCTGGAGCCATTCAGTTTCTCCAGAGAAGGCTCCTCTGAACTCCTGCTTAGTGGGGACAATCCTGAAAGCCAGTATTCTTGAAGCTGCTTTGGGGAAAGTGGCTTCAGGTGTATGGTCTTTTACTTCACCGTGGCTTTCAGTCTGGCTTCTTCCTCCACTCTTCACTCTCCCTGCTGTCTCCAGAGCTTACTCTGGCTCAGCTGCTCCAGAAAACAAATCTCCTGTCTTCTGCCAGGAGTGGGGACTGCCACCTGTGCCTTTCTGAAGGGTGTCAGAGGCAACCTCTGCAGGCACTTAGTTTAGTGTCTTTCACTCTGTTGCATCAGTTCCATTTCTCTCTGCTTTCCATCACTCCCAAAACTTTTGATTGTCCCCTCTTCCACTTTCTTTGTTTTCATGGGTTTAAACCTTTTATATTCCTTTGGTATCATTTTATTGTGTTTTGGAAAAGAATACAGAAGGGTGCCTGTTCATTCACCTTGCTTGATCAGAAGGCCCACCCCTTTCTTGGAGCTCTTTCTTCCTTTGACTTCCTGTAGAGGACCTCTCCCCCTTCTCTGGATCTTTCCTTTTCAGTGCTCTGCCCATTACACATACACTTTTCCACAGCCCTTTAATTGTTGATGTTCTTATTTCTGTGGTCTCATCTCATCCTGTACATTCTCTGGGTGATTTCACCTACACCCATCACACCCATGACTTCATGAAAACATGAGTCAGTAAATTCCTGTGGTTCAGCCAACCCTCCATAAGGTAGTTGTTTTGGCAGTCAAGAAATTGAAACGGTACCCCAGAAAACAGCATTGCTCAAAGCTAGGTATTCTGTGGGCACCTTATTAAATTTATTTCATTACTAGGTGAGCATTTGGTTATACGTCCTTTTAACATTTTCCAAAGTAAAATTTTTGTGGCCTTATTTCAGGATATAGAACTGTGGGGCCTCAGTTTTCCTTTTGTCTTTGTGTTAGGACATACCCATGGTTATTTTTGGGCAATAACCTTGACCCTATCCTCGGTAACTCCCTCAGCTCACTTCCAAGTAGAGGGCCCTGGCTCTCCAAGCAGGCATCTGTCCCTGAGCCATTGTTACAGGGTGAGGTCTCGCCAGCCCATAGCTCACTGACTGCTAAAGCTGGTGGTTTCCCACATCACAGGTGGCACACCGTGGCTCTCCTCCTCCCATGCCCTGGTCCTGCCAGGTTGTGCTATCTAGAATTCTTTGCCATTCAGTACCTATCCAAAGCTGAGGAAAACAGTACACATGGGGGATTTTCTGAAAATGTGTAATCCTTCCACTCTTCAGAAGTGTCATTCTCTCCTGGTGCCTTTCAAGTATCTGATGAAAGCTATGGACCCTCATCCGAGGATAATAATAATAATTTTTTTTTATTAAAAGCAAAAATAATAGCAAACTCCAATTGTTATGCACCAGGTGTTCTAATCCTGGCACAGGCATTGACCTTTATGCTATGTGCATTAATGCCTGTAACGACTCAACTAAGAAGGTACTGTTATTGTTATTCCCAGTTTTGTGTTTGTGGGGACAAGCCCAGAGAGGTTAATCTAAAGTCACTGAGCTAGTTAGCAGAGTAGCTGCTGTTTGACCCAAGCTGCCTGGCCCCAGAGTCTGAAGTCCTTAGCACTGTGCTCTGCTCTCTCCCCTGCCCCTAAATATAAGCACAGGCTATTTACCTAGAGTTCCTTCATGCCCAGTTAGGTTCACAGCCCTCTGTGGGTGCTCTGAGGCCCCCCTGGGTGAAGCAGGCCTGGAAAGCCGACTGCCCAAACTGGAGGGTGTTGGTCACTCTGGAGGCTCACCTGAACTGACATGTCCTTTGGACACTGGAAGAAACAGCCTGTGAGACTCATTGCCCTACCTTCTCTATAAGGACCAACAGGGAAAATCCTTTTAGGTTTTTAAATCCACAATTGTGTTCTCCAGAGTAATTAGTTTGCTTTTTAAAAAAATTTCAAAACTAGGACTCAAGTGACTGATGATATTCTATCAGCAAGTTAGTTGCATTGAAGGTTAGAGCCAAATTTGTGGTCCCTGCTTAGCAACTATATAGGATTTTATTCTGTGCAGTTTTTTGGCCTTAACTCCTTTGGGGGAATATTTATTTAATTTCTCACCTTCTTCCAATTATGTTAACCTGCTGCATTTGTATATAACCTGATAAGCCACTTTAAATTCTTTTGGGGGCAGTGAGCTATATACTTAAACAAATAAAGAAGCTGTTTCTTTCTTCTTGGGCTTAAATTTATTTCTTCCTTCTTCCCATCTGATTTCTTCCCATCTGATTGGCTATTCTATTGCTAATTCTTTTCCTTTCCTTTCCCAGGGTGTCTTAGACCGTCCTCTGATATTTAAACCCAGAGATGGAAAACGGTCATTTGGGAACCTTTGTGTTATCCTCTGTTTCTGAAAATCATTTTTCTTCCTGTAGGGAAAGTCCTTAAGTCTTATTTGTGGGGCCCTCTCCTGGCTCCGTGACTTTGAACAGAAGAAGCAGCAAGAAGAGGCTCGTCTCCTTAAAACTGGAACCGTCGCCTTAAATGAAGGGAAGGACCAGCCCCCATCTCCCTCCTGCCAGGACACTCCAAGCACCCTGGGGCCAGCTGGGGAACCAGACTGGGTTACTCAGTTTGTGCAGAAGAAGGAAGAACGGGACCTGGTGGACCGACTGAAGGTGCGGATCTGGGATAACAAGAAGGGGGTATGACCTTGGACACTGGGCTCTCAGGAGTCTTTAGGGTTCATCCCTAGATTTAGGCATCATGTGCTCTTCCTGGCCTCTGCAGTGCCTCTAAGCCCTCCTGCCAGCTGCCTTGAGTCAGTGGTGTGGCTCCTTACTGTCTTTTTTGAGCTGGATGTCAACAGGACTTCTTTAGACAAGGGGTTGCCGGTTCTCATTCATTACCCACTTCAGGAATGAGACTAATTGTGGCCAAGGGCAGCATGGTTTATTGGCTGCAAACAAAATTAAGGAATGAATTTAATTGAGGATATGTGGCTTTGGGAGGGAAGACACAGACTTTCTGTACTGAGCAGCAGGGCCTGGGCTTGGAGAGGCTCAGGGACTGGGGAGTGGGTTGGCCCATATGAAGGGGCACTCGGCTGAGCAGCCCCAGATTGTCTAGGGAGGCCTAGCTTTGGGCTTCCTGCAGGAGTTTCCTTTACAGCTGCTTCCCTCTTTAGGAGGAGCAGGTCAGGAGGAAGAAGCGAGAGGAACGCCTCCAGCAGATGCGCCACAACGCACAGCTGAAGTACGCAGCCAAGCGCATGGTGAGTGTCACCCTAGGGGGACCGGGACTTGGGCCAGGCAGCGCCAACTGCTCAGGGTGTAACTCTTGCGGGTGAGTGGCCGGGACCTCACTTTGACCCCCACTGGCTAAATTCTCATTGCCCAGTAGTTGGGTAGGTTGAGCTGAGGCACTGAGACCTGAGAGTAGATTCCTTCTCCAGTAAAGTGGCGAGGCCTGTGTGCAGGGGTGTGTGCGTGCTGTCCTTGGTGCCTGGAGGCCGACTCTCGAGGAGGTGGGGGCACTAGAACTGAGATTTCTTTCTCTCTTCCCACCTCCAACATTCGCCTGTAGAGACAAGAAGAAGAAGAAACTGAGAATCTTCTTCGCCTCAGCAGGGAGATGCTGGCAGCAGGAACGGAGACTGAGCAGCTTAAGCAGCTGGAATCTGGGGAGGAGGAGCTGGTCCTTGCTGAGTATGAGAGTGACGAAGAGAAAAGAACAGCCAGTGGGTATGACAACTGCCTCTGCTTCCCGCCACTCCGTCCCAAGCTTCTGGCAGGGGCTCCCAAGAGGCAGCTCCTTCCCTCTTGCTGCAGGAGAGGCAGGCTTTTCTGTCGCTCCTGGGTGCCTGGTGGGGTAGCATGCCAGCCATCTGCCTGCGCTGAGCTTTTCTCTAGGCCAGGTCATTCTCAGAGCACATAAATGAAGACAACTGACAGCCAGCCCTTTCAGTACACCAGGCACTGCTTTACATATTCCCCGGACATAAACTCAGTTGTCCTCACAACAGCCCAGTGGTGGCAGTGACACCTGTCTCCACCTCACACATGAGGAAGCTGCAGCACAGCAAAGCGACTGACCTGGTAGAGCCACACGGTGGGAAGCAGAGTTGTCGGTGCTCGAGCCCTGCTGGTCTGGCTCTTGAGCCTGTGCTACTAACTCCCAGATTATGCTGTGTAAAGTGTGGGATGTAAGCCATCAAGGGAACTTTGGCCTGTGTTTTGTTTTTGGTTTTCACTGGAAGGTTTAGAGGTGTCTGGTTTATGAAATGTAACCTATGGGGTGAACCAGAAAACACTGAAGATAACAGCTGGGTTGTTTCAAGACCACACTCCCTGCTCACAAGATCCTCGTTTTTCAATCATGCTTTAATTTCACAAATGCCTTTTGAGTGTCTGCTCTAAGGTGTGGCCCTGTTCCAGTTGCTGTGGATGTAGAGATGAGCAAGAAAGAGGTGGTCTCTGTCCTCGGAGAGCTTACGTTTTGGTACAGGGGGCACACCATAAATACAAAAATAAAGAGCACTTGCGTGAAATTAGCATATTTACCTGTAAGGAAAATAGAGTAACCGGGATAGAGTAGTGAGTTGCGAGTGTAGACAGAGAGATCAGGAAAGACCCACTGAGGAGGTAACATTTGAGCCAGCACCTGCAGGATTAAAAGGAGCTGTGGGAAGACCTGGGATGAGAGTTCTAGTTAGAGACCTGCAAATACACTGGTCTGGACAGGGGAACAGGTTTGGTGTGTTCGAGGAACAGACAGAGGACTCAGGTACCAGGGCAAAGAGCGAACGAGGGAGAGAGAAGCAGCAGGAGGCAAGCAGACATAATTCCAAGCAGACACAATTCCAAGCAGACACTCACGGCCACGTGAGGAGTTTGGATGTTATTCTCAATGCAGCGGAGGCAGCTCTTGGTTGGAGCGTTTTGAACAAGGAGTAACGTGAGCTGATTTGCGCTTTAGAAAGTCCCTCTGGCTTTAAAGTTCAGTGGCTCTTCCCCAAAGGCATGAGTGCTCCTAGACATTAGTCCCTCAGAGGCATTCAGCTTGGAAGGGGTCTTTCCTGCCCCTCTGAGGTGACTTCAGGTCCCCAGATGTCCCATGTTCTCATTGACATAGTGGTCACCAGCTCCACTGCCCAAAACCCTCCACCGCCTTTCTGATGCCTGCAGGGTGAATCCCCACCCCTTCACTGTCTGCCCCGATGTACCCTCCAACTTCACCTCCATCCGCTCTTTCCAGACACCCAGTGGTCCAGCTGCCCTGACTTTTTGTAAATGTGCCACACCATCTCCCTGTTCTGAGACTTTACTGATGCTCTCCCCTCTGTCCAAAATGCCCTTCCCTCCTCCACTGGCCTGTTTCTTCACCCAGGGCTGTCAGTCTCACTCCTCTGTTTTGCATCTCATTTTGCACTGTCTGTTAGTCTGTCAGCTCACTTCCTGTCACTAGGCTCTGAGCTTTTACATGGCAGGAAAACACCCTTTTTAAATTTTTAGATTTCTGGAGCTGATCTTAGGTTTAGCATGCAGGTGTCCCCAACAGAAGTTTGTTGAATCAAATGGACAAACAGTGGTTATTTTCAATCCCTTAGCATAATGCCAACTGAGAAATCCAGAAACACCCAAATGTCAAAGCCAGAGGTCTGTAATGGGTTGTTGGGGGTTTGTGACCCTTGTCAAATTATTTGTAAAATTTTGTGTAGGTTCATTTTTTCTGTTAAGAGAGGGTCTGTAATTTTCATTCTATTGGCAGAAGATATATGACCACTCCCCAAAGGGTTTAAGAACTGTGGAAGTAGACTCCCACTTCCTGTAACAGCTTTCTGCCATTTCCACCTTAGCCCTCTCAGTAACTGCCTTGTAGAGCCATCACAGTACTGCAAGGTTACACTGAATTCTCCTGTTTCTGCGTAAAACTTTCCAGAAGAGAAAACCGAGCCAATTTGCATTGTTAGCAATTTTTCTCCTCTTGTAAGTTTGCTGCTGCCTTATCTGCCTTCATTAAGCACTTCCTGGGGTCCCTGGAGGGAAGGAGAAGGATGGCTTGCTGGTGGATGAGGACAGCTCAGAGACCTGTTCCTGGCCCCCGGACCTGGCTGAGAATGAAGGCTTTTGACTCACCCAGGGCTGGAGCATTGCACTACTTCATGTGCCCAACTCAGGGAGGCGCAAGTGGGCTCCATACACCCTTTCCATCTGCTCCAAGCCTGTGCTTCCACTCTTATTTTACTTACTTCCCCTAAAACCCTTCAAGAACAAGATAAGGAACTTGAGTGGAGTTGGCGAATATTAGAACAAAGTGCTTAGGGTCTGGGCAAGAGCTGTTAGTCCTGCAGATTAGCTTACACAGCTTCCATGTTCTGGCAGAGAGGGACATGAGCCTCTGAGGACATGAGTAATTCCCAGTGCTTTTTTTTTTTTCCACACATCTAGTTTCACCTAGATCCTGCCGAGTCTGTTCTGTGCTATGTGATTTAAATCCAAGTATTCGGACACAGCTGACTGAACAGTTCTTAACTGATCAAGAATTTAACCCTATAAATAACTCCTCTTCTAATAGCCCTAGGCAATTGGTATCTGCTTTTTTTAATCACTGGATTTCTGATGTTCATTTTACTCTATCTGATGCTTCTGTAGGTAGAGTATATCTGTAAAAAGATTGTTATGTTTTCTCAGGAGCCTAGACTGATAAGGTTGACTAAATTTTAAGCAGTATGATGGAGGGCCAGCCTTCTTCCCACCCCCTGCCAGTGCTGAGGGGTTCTTATCCATGTTAGAAAGGGCAAACTGAGGCAAAGGGAGGAGAAGCGGGTGATCTTCTCCTGTGGTCCTATGGGACAGGGTCTCAAATTCATTGTCAGGTGGGGCTTCATTGGGGAAATAATGCCCAGAGTTCCTGCTGTGTGCCAGGCTCAGAATGGGTCCTGTGGAATCAAACAAGCCAGATCCAGTTTCTGCCCTCTTGGGCATTACATTCTGATGGGGGTGGGGAGTGTCAGTCGACAGGCCAAGAATAAGCAACTTTGAATAAGAAGAGTATTACAAAGGATAGCTGCAGCATGCTGAGGGAATGTATCACAGGGCAACCAAAATCCAGCGAGGTCCAAGGAAGGCTTCCTGGAAGAGGTGATGCTTATGGTGAGCCCTGCAAGTTATAGGAGCTGGCTAAGTGAAGGGAGAGGCACAGGGAATGGCATGTCCAGAGATCCTAGGTGATAAAGAACAAGATTCTCCTGGGGAACCGAGAACAGCCCAGTTTGTAGGGCATGCAGTGAGGGGAGATTCCCCTTAGATGACTGACAGAGGCAAGCAGTGAAGCCAGGCCTTTGGCTTAGGACTCGGGTTTTGGGAATCTCTTGTTCCTTTCCTTTCTTTCCACATTTCCTTGTGTTCCCCAATCCTGAGTGGCAGGAAAAGTAGTGTTGGTGTTTGTCCAGTGGGATGTGCTCAATGAACAAGTGAGCCTTGGCTGCCGTGGTGGTACCCCTTTGCTGGGCTGTGGCTGTCTCCTTTCAGGCTCAGAGCTCAGGCTTCAGTTCTGGTGGCTTCGGAGGAAAGGGACTGCATCTTGTTTATCACTATTGAACATCCAGGGCTAGTTGCTGGCACATGACAGATGAGATGCTCAGTAGATGCTTTCCTAATTGACTTGAATTTGCTGAGGGAAGCATGTTCTCTTTCTGTTTTCTTTTCTCTCTCTCAGAGTAGATGAAGACGAGGAGGACCTTGAGGAGGAACACGTAACTAAAGTAAGATGCCACGTCCTTGGGTACTTCTGATTGCTCCTGAGCCCAGGGCCACCCAACCCCAGAGAAGGCAGGCATTCCTGCACCTTCTTCTCACCCTCCTGTCATGAAGGCTTCCAGCCCACTGGGCTCTGTGACCGCCTGAAGCCAAACCCCTGTGCTGTCTTGTCACTCACTTGGCGGCTGGCTGTACACCCTGGGATACCTCTCCTGGGAGGGCTGCCTGGGTTTCTGTGCCCCAGGACATCTAGGAGCAGCCATCCTGGGCCAAAGACCCGGGCAGGTTCTCTCTCTTGGGGGGTGGTGGGAGGTGCGGGTGCAAGACAAAGTAAGAGCACTTTGACCCTTGAACTTCTCTTCCCATTTGTAGTTTCACTTGCTTGGGGTGCTTTAAGATATGAGTGGTTCTGAACATTTCTCAAATTTAAAAATATTGGGTTTCATCCATTTAAGACTTTTGTTTTCTCTTTTGGAAGTAAGTGTTTTTTTTCTATTTTTCTCTCTTCCTATCCTCAAGTCTTCTAAATCTTAGCAAAGTAGAGTATTTAACTTGGCCTCTTCCTGCTTTACTGCCACTGCATCCTCAGAGCTCTTTGGGGGATGTGTGTAAAACAATCCTCCCATCTCCCCAAACCCCAGAACATTAGGAGTCATTGCTGTGTTAAGAAACACCACTAGGGAAATATGCTTTCCTAAGATCCCGAACTCCTTGGAGACTATTGGGTTAGAGGTGGAGGGGAAGGCGTTAGGTTTATTGGGTGGCCCTTAAACATCTAGAGCTGAGGGTGAGAGAATCCCTGGGCCCCTCCATAGGTGAGATTCGACATGGGGTATAGTTACCTTTCCTCAGGTGTGTACATTTGAAACCCCTCTCCCTATTCCCTCAGTCTCTTAGGCGAAGACTTTCCTTGATGTGCAGAGAATATTGTGGAAAGTTACAGTCTCTTCTTCAAAATCCCCTTTTTTTCCTCTGACCAGATTTATTACTGCAGCCGGACACACTCCCAGCTGGCCCAGTTCGTACACGAGGTTCAGAAGAGCCCCTTTGGCAAGGAAACCCGACTGGTCTCCCTTGGCTCCCGGCAGGTAGGCAGAGGCAGGGGGTCTCTGCCCAGCTGCCATCCTGCCCCTCACTGTGCCCTTCTTCATGCCTTTGTTTTTGTTGTCCAGGTCAGGGAGAGAAGGGAGAGGATCAGACACTTCCCTGGCCCTGCCAGGCCTGGCAAAGAAGGGAGGACAATGGGTTGGGGAGTGTAGTGCTGGCCTGACATTTAGCTCCATTCCTTTGACTCTTTCTCCTCTATATTGTAGAACCTCTGTGTAAATGAAGACGTGAAGAACCTGGGTTCTGTGCAGCTTATCAATGACCGCTGCATGGAGATGCAGAGAGAAAGACATGGTAGCTACCAGCTGCCACTCCTGTGATGGGGAGGGGGCCTTTGGGACCAGCGTGTCACCTCAGGTGGTCCTGGGAAAGGAGGGTGCGCTTGAAATGGCAGAGGAGCTGCAGTGAGGGTGGACCAGGGACATGGAAAATAAAAACAGTATCTTAGAAAGAAATAATGTGTCCTCTTCTGAAAGACCTTCCCCTTGGGGAAGAGTGTTCTTGCATTCTGGGTCAGTCTAGTATATAACCTTGGCTTCAAGATGATTTTTTAGTAGGCTTTTTATAGGGAACACAGAGCAAAATGCCAAATGCCATGATGGGACCACAAGAAGCTGCACCTAGAAGGGTTTTATAGGCCCCACCTGTGGGAATTGTTCTTGACGTTACCAAGCCCGAGCTTGACCCCACAGTTACTGTTTTTTTTTTCTGCCTTTGCTCCCGTCTTGTCTGAACGACCTCAGAGAAGAACAACAAAGCTGAGGAAGAGAAGCCCAAGCGAAGAAAGCAGGAGAACAGGGCTGCCTGCCCCTTCTACAACTACGAGCAGATGCAGCTGCTCCGCGATGAGATCCTGGTGGACGTAAAGGACATCGAGCAGCTGGTGGCCCTTGGGAAGGAGGCACGAGCCTGTCCCTATTACGGGAGCCGATTTGCCATCCCTGCAGCCCAGGTGAGTGTCCTGGAGTGTTGGGGAGTAGCTCTTGGCCCCATGGTTGTCTAGGCCCTGAGGGAATTCCTTATTTCTCTTTAACCCAGGAGGGTGCCCCTACTGTGGCTAGATGACCAGACAATGTGTGCTCTCCTAGCCTGTATGGTCCAGGGAGGTCCGGGATTCCTTGGAAGCTCTGGGCTTTGGAGCCAGTTGGCATTATTGGGGGCCAGCAGACAGGATCCAGGAAGGAGAGTGCATTCCTGGTGAAGCCACAGTGAGAATGCCAGGGCAGAAGCTGAGAGGAATGCCAGAGGGAGTGGCAGAACATAATTATATTTCCAGTGATTGTCCCAAATTTACACCTCTCTGCAACATATGCAAGTTCTGTCTTCATTAGATTTTACCTTATTGAATACAAGCATACCTCAGAGATATTGCAGGTTCGGTTCCAGACTACTACAATAAAGTGAATATTACAATAAAGTGAGTCACACGAAGTTTTTGGTTTCCTGGTGCATATAAAAGTTGTACTTCCACTATAGTAAAGTCTTTTAAAAGTATGAAATAGTATTATGTCTTTAAAAAAACAATGTACCTGCCTTAATTAAAAAATACTTTATTGCTAAAAAATGCTAAGCATCATCTGAGCCTTCAGTGAGTCGTCATCTTTTTGCTGGTGCAGGGTCTCACCTTGATGTTGATGGCTCCTGACTGATCAGCTGCTGGTTGCTGGAGGTTGTGGTGCCTGTGGCAATTAAAATAAGATAGCAGTGAAGTTTGCTGCATTGATTGACTCTTCCTTTTAAGAAAGATTTCTTCTCTGTAACATGCAATACTATTTGATAGTATTTTACCCCAGCAGAACTTCTTTCAAAATTGGAGTCCATTCTCTCAAAACCTGCCACTGCTTTATCAACTAACTTTATGTAATATTCTAAATCCTTTATTGTCATTTCAACAATGTTCACAGAATCTTTACCAAGAGAAGATTCCATCTCAAGAAACGTCTTTCTTTGCAACTCCTCATCCAATCGCGTTTTATCATGAGATTGCAGGAAATTCATTCACGTCTTCAGGCTCCACTTCTAAATCTAGTTTTCTTGCTGTTTTTACCACATCTGCAGTTGCTTCCTCCTCTGAAATTTTTTTATATTTTTATTTTTTAATGCAATTTTATTGAGATATAGTCACATACCATGCAATCATCCAAAGTGTACAGTTAGTTCACAGTATCATCACATAGTTGTGCATTCATCACTACAATCAATTTTTGAATATTTTCATTACTCCAAAAAATAAGTATAAAAATAAAAATAAAAGTAAAAAAGAACACCCAAAACATCTCATACTCCTTTTCCCCTATTATTCATTTACTTTTTGGGCCCCTTTGTTCTACTCATTTGTCCATACACTGGATAAAGGGAGTGTGTGCCACAGATTTTCACAATCACACAGTCATACTGTATGAGCTATATAGTTATATAACAGTTTTATTTATGCACCATACAATCCACACTAAGTAAACAATCAGTGATTCCCAGTATAATCACATAATTATGCATTCACCACCACAGTCTATATGAGGACATTTCCATCTCTTCCCCAAAGAAAGAGGAAAAGGAGGGGAAAAAATGAAGAATAAAAATACAAAAGATAGAAGAAAATTTAAAATTTAATGAAAAAGTCGGACACCACCACCAAGAATCCCGTATCACTCCCTTATATCCCTCTCTTGCAGACATTTAGCTTTGGTATATTGCCTTTGTTACAATTAGTGGAGGCATCGTAAAATGTTACTGTTAACTATAGACTCTAGTTTGTATTGACTGTATTTTTTCCTCTATACTGTCCAATTTTCAACACTTTGCAATGTTGACATTCATTTGCCCTCCCTCATTTAAAAACATTCTTAGATTTGTACATTTAATCACCATCACTGACCACTCTAGGTTTTGCTAATTTATACATTTCCAGTCTTTATCTTCTATCTTTCCTTCTGGTGTCATACATGCCCCTAGCCTTCCTCTTTCAACCGTACTCACCCTCATCTTTGTTCAGAGTACTTACAATATTGTGCTACTATCACACAGTATTGTGCTATCCATTTCTGGATCTATACTATCAATCCCATTGAACAATCTGTTCTCCTTCAGCATCAAATGCCTGATCTCTAGCCTTTTTCTTCTCCTGATAACCTGTGTTCTCTCAAATCTTGCTCATCGTTGTTAGTATCCATCCTTTGTTTCTGGCTAATTTCATTCAACTTAATGTCTGCTGTCTACCATTTTGTCTTTTGGATTTTATATGTCATATCTTATTCCCCTCCCCCCTCTTTACCCTTACTGGTAGTATTCATTTTCTACACTCTTCTTCAAACCTCTCTGTCCTGTCTTTTCCTATCTGCCTGTAGTACTCCCTTTAGTATTTCTTGTAGGGCAGGTGTCTTGTTCACAAACTCTCTCAGTGTCTGTTTGTCTAAAAATATTTTAAACGGTCCCTCATTTTCGAAAGACAGTTTTGGCAGATATAGAATTCTTGGTTGGCAGTTTTTCTCTTTCAGTATCTTAAATATATCACTGCCTTCTTACCTCCATGGTTTCTACTGAGAAATCCATACATAGTCTTATCGAGCTTCCCTTGTATGTGATGGATAGCTTTTCTGTTGCTGCTTTCAGAATTCTCTTTGTCTTTGATATTTGATAATCTGATTAAGTGTCTTGGCATAGGTCTGTTTAGATCTATTCTGTTTGGGGTATGATAGGCTTCTTGGATCTGTAATTTTATGTCTTTCATAAAAGATGGGAAATTTTCAGTGGCTATTTCCCCCATTATTGCTTCTGCCTCTTTTCCCTCCTCTTCTCCTGGGACACCCATGACACGAACATTCATTTGCTTCATGTTGTCATTCATTTGCTTCATGTTGTCATTCATTTCCCTGAGACGTTGCTCATATTTGTCCATTCTTTTCCCCATCTGTTCTTTTGTGTGTAGGATTTCAGGTGTCCTGTCCTGCAGTGTATGAATCCTTTCTTCTGCCTCTTCAAATCTGCTGTTGTAGATCTCCATTGTGTTTTTCTTCTCTTCTTGTATTTCATTACCATAAGTTGTGCCAGTTGTTTTCTCAAACTTTTGAGTTCTTCCTTATGTTTGCCTAATGTCTTCTTTACATCCTTCATCTCTTTTGCCATATCTTCCCTCAGCTCGTTGATTTGATTTTTTAATTGATTTAGATTTGTTTGATTAATAGTTAGTTGTTTCAATTCCTCTTTCTCAGTTGAAGTATAAGTTTGTTCCTTTGACTGTCTGTATCTTTGTTTTTCCTAGTGTGAACTATAATTTTCTGTTGTCTAGGCATCTTGTTTCCTTGATTGCCTCAGTCAGATTTTCCCAGACCAGATGGGCCCAAGTCTCAGGAAGAAGGTGTTATCAGTATCAAGGCCCTGAGGGTGAGATCCAGCAGATTGTCAGACTTTCCTGTGAGGCCTCTAGACTCTGTGCTTTTTGTATCCTGCCCAGCAAGTGGCACTTGTCAGCTCACAGCTCCCCACTGGCATAAAGAGGTGTGGTGCCTTTAATGCTCAGTGGCCCCTGTCCTGGTTAGGGGCCGAGGGTGTCAGAAGCCAAGCTTAAGCTATTTTTTTTTGTCACCCCGCACCCCCCCCTCCCCAACCCAGGGTCTGAATTCTTTGAGGGAGGGCTGCCACATGACCTGGGCCCTGCTCCCCTCTTTTCATAGGGAAGATAAGCCCTTTAGGGAATTGTCTCCTATATTTGAGTTTTTCCTTTGACTCTCTGACTATCTTAATTCCACCCTTGCCTGGGTCAGTGCTGACAA
>PVKY010004630.1:0-18913 GCA_004027775.1 Bradypus variegatus
ACGTGGTTTCTGCTTCCTGGGCTTGCACTGTTTCCTGCCCCCATGCCACAACCACTACCAGCTGTCCTCCCAGGCCAGATACAGGGCATCTCGATCTTTAGTCTTTGATCTCCAGTATGCCCCAGTTCCTTAGGGCAGGAAGGCTCCTGAAATCTCCTTGTTATCCTTGATGTCCAAGCAGGGCTATTCCAGAACATCCTAGAAATTTGACAGTCTGCCTTCTGTGTATCCCAGGGCTTGAGAGAGTGAGGCCCTTCAGAAGAAGCTGGCAACCCAGGTGCCTAGCTCTCCAACAGAGAAGGGGGCCTGGATGGAAGGACAGGTTTTCTGACTGCCCTGCTCCCTGTAAAGTTCTGGAGCCATGAGGGATACCTTCCCACATGCCCCAAAGTACTCTGCCAAAATCTGGATAAGAGGCCCTCCAGGGAACTGTCTGGAACCTCAATAACCAGCCTGAGATGGCCCCAACCCCTAAGTAACAGGTGGCGAGGGCCCTATAAGGCCAGGGCCAGGTCTAGAGAGGCTGAGGCTGGGGGAGAGTCTAGACAAAAGAACAGGGTGGGTGTGGCCAGGCCAGCCAGTCTGGGGCTTCTGAGCTGGCGCACTGGTCCGCTGACCATCCCCACTCCCCCACTGCCAGATTAATATAGCCTGTCAGTGGCAGAGCCAAGGCACAATCAGGTCCCGGCTAGAGAGACAGATGGGGGTGGGGGGGAATGAAGGGCCAAAAGGGGACAACTGGGTCAGAGGCTGGGAGGTCCAAGTGTATGGAAAGGCTGAGTGTCCTCTGTCCTCCTGGTCATTCTTGGATGCTGATATCCCTGGTGGGATTGGTCAGAGGATTCTGGACCAGAGCCCCCAAGCAACCTACTGGGATTCTGACTATGAGGGAGGCCAGGGGCTGGGCACAGGGACAATAGCCAGGGGAGGCAGGAAGCGGCAGACTGGCCCGGCCACTTCAATCTCCTCTGGCCAAATCACTAGTAGAGATGCTGAAACAGCCTTGGAGTCCTAGAAGTGTCTTTCCAAAAGAGTGATAGCACCCAGAATCCCAATCCCATTGTGAGTACAAATCTGTAGGCCACAGGATCCAATGCAAGTGCATAAGCAGGAGAGTGGCCAGAAGGGGAGCCCAGCAAGCAATGTGTGCAGAATGGATGGGTCAGAAGCTGTGACAATGGCCCTGCTCGAAATGGCCAGCACCAGGCAAAGCCGGCCTGACCAGACTGTATTATACCAGGCAGGGCCAGAGGGCTCCAGCCAGCCCCGAGGTTGAGGGCCGGGGTCGGTGGGGCAGTGGCTGTCCAGCTCTGTCCTCCTCAACTGGAGCCACGAGACAGTTGCACTGGGGCCAAAACAAACCTGCTTCCAGTGACTGTCGCTGCAGACTGCTCCCCTCCTGGCCTCCCTCCCTTCTAGCTCACACCACCCTTTAAGGATGATCTACAGGCTGTGTGTGGAGAAAGGGCAAGGCGAGATTGAAGAGAAGGCTAAGAAAATGTGATGATGGCTCAGCTCCCGAGGGACAGGCAAGAGCGGGCAGCCTGCTCAGGGGCTTAACTGTCACGGTGACTAAAGTCCTCCCCAGCAACCTCCTCCGTGTCCACCAAGCCTCACGCCAAAGCCTGCTCCTCCCACGCTCAGGATCCTCCTTTGGAGGCCGTGGCAAAGGCTATTAGCCTCCGGTTACACGGGGATGGCGGGGGTCTCATGCTCTGCTTCCCAACCCAGCCCAGCCTCTCTGCCTGGCACCCATGGCCTCAGCCCACCTTTCAGCTGCCTCCACCTCCACCCTTACCAGAGCAGATGGGATGGGAGGAGGGTTGGTCTATAGGGGTAACACTGGGATTTGGGGCTGGCTGGGATCTGGGAAACGACGGGAAGTACAGAGCAGAGCTCACAGCTACAGGGTCTAAGCAGGTCGGTGTCCGGGAGGGGTGGGGATGGGGGACATACACAGCTGAAAACCAGGCCCCGTCCAGGGAGCTCTAAGCCTTGGCTCAGTGTTCCCAAGCTGCCATTATTGAAGGCCCATCCACCTCACAAGTTTTGCCAAATCTTCATACTATCTGTATTAGTCTCCTAATATTCTTTAAGTCACTTTTTTAAAAGATAAATTTAGTTTAAAAGAAACTTTTCTCTTAGTACCTTAATTTTTTCATAAAAAGGAAGTAAATGTATAACTAAATACAATGAAATCAATAAAAACAAAACAACATTCTAAAATATTGACCAGACATAGGAGCCAGAGTCCCTGAGCCTGAGTTCTGCCATTTTTGGTTTAAGGAAAGGAGATTTGCAAGAGTGAGAGGTGGCTAAGGCATGCCAGTACCAGAGATATTGATAGATTTTTTTTAACTTTTTGCTTTGAAATAATTTCAAACTTGCACTAAAGTTGCAAAAAAATACAAAAATAATACAGAGAACTCCAATATACCCCTGCCCTGATTCCCAGATTTACCAACTTCTAACATTTTCATTTTGCCACATTTGTTTTATCATTCTATATCCTCTTCCATTTTTCTATTTTCTAAACATTTGAGAGTAGGTTGCACATACTACCATGATCTTTACCATTTAATCCTTCCGTGCCTATTCCCCCAGAACAAGGATATCCACCTACGTACCCACATCAAGTTCAAGACATTTAACCTTGATATAAAGGTTGCACTTGTTTCACCCATGTCCTTTTGGGCATTTTCTCCTCCACTGATGTTTTCAGAAGGCTTGAAACTAATCAAAAGCAAAATACCTTGTGGATCGCACCCCCTTTGTCTAGTGTATGGATGGATGAGTAGAAAGATGGGGGTAAAAACTAAATGACAAATGGGATGGGATGGGGGGATTGTTTGGGTGTTCTTTTTTCATTTTTATTTTTTTATTCTTGTTCTGATTCTTTCTGATGTGGGGAAAATGTTCAGAAATAGATTGTGGTGATGAACACATAACTAGATGATCATACTGTGAACGGTTGACTGTACACCATGGATGATTGTATGTTATGTGAATGTGTTTGAATGAAACTGAATAAAAAAAAAAAAAGCAAAATACCTTTCTTACCACCTGACGATTTAATGACACCATGATGTGGCATCTGTGGCCTCACATCCCTCCCACACACCCCCAGCCCCTGGTCCCTTGGCATCATCTGGTCCAAAGGGCCGCCATCTCTCACCGAAATTATTGCAGCAGCCCCCCATGGTGTCCTGCTTCCACCCCTGCCCCTGTCCTCACGGCAGCTGGGGTGAGGCTGTGAAAACACAGGTTGGAACCCTGACATCGTCTCCCCAGAGCCCAAATGCCTCCCCAGTCCCTCAGAGTAAACACCAAAGTCCCTACCATGACTGAGAGGTCCCCCAGTAGTTCTCCAACCCCTTCTCTCAGTACCTCGCCCAGCCTCTCCTCTCCAGCCTGCCCAGCCTCTCGTTGCTGGAAGAACCCATCATGGGGCCTGGGCACTTGCATCCCCTCCGCCCGAGTTCCTTTCCCCGGGATCTACATGACTTCCTCCCTCGCCTCCTCCAGGTCTTTGCACCACTGTCACCTCCTCCGGGTAGCCCCCCGGCCCCCACGTCACCACCACTAGTACTTCCTCTTCTCCTTCCTTGCTCCATTTTTCTCCTCAGCATTTCTCAGTCTCTAACATACCGTATGTTTCTACATGCTTACCTGGTTTATTGGCTTTGCCCCCACTAGATCACAAGCTCCATGAGGGCAGAGATTTTTGTCTGTTTTATTTGCTGTTGTGGCCCGGTGTCTAGAAAGTGTTTAGTAAATTGTTGCTGAATAAGAGAATGAATCGTATCCCCTCACCCTCCATGGAAAGCAGAGGTCACTAATACTATTCCCATTCTGTAGATGATAAAACTAAGGCCCAGCTCTGAAACCAATAAGCAGCAGAGTCAGGATTTGAAGATAGACTTCAAACCTTGTGCTCTTTTCAAGACGTCATCTAGTTCAGGTCCCTCTTTTTGTAGATGGAGTGACTGAGACCCCTGCCCAGAGTCACATGGGACCTAAAGGTAGGACAGGCCTGGAGAGAGGACTTAGCCTCCAGTTCTACAACTGAAAGAATTTCCAGACTCCATGTGGTGTTCTCTCCATGGGGGACAGGCCCCCGAGTCTCCCTGGTCAGCTGCCCTTCACCTTGGGGCAGATCTCCCCTCGGGGGAGCCCCGCACTGGGCTCTGTCCCCCACTCTGGCAGCTCCTGCCCTGTAGGCCCCCTGCTGTCTCTCCCAACTTGCACCACACACGCTACACCCTGGACCCACCTCCCCAGGGCTCTGGCCACTTGGAGGGGTGTGGCCCCAGCAGACCCCAAGACTGCCTTGTCACAGAGCTGGGAGGCTTCCTTCTCAGAGAAAGGCCTCTTGGCTGAAACTGAGGAGAGTGGCAATGCTGCTCCAGTAATCACAGTAAGCAAAAATCATGGTTCCCATGGTTCACATCTTGTGTCTCAGCCTGCAGGAAGCAGCTTCCCTGGGCTGATGACAGGGGAAGGGTTTGTCTCCATCCTAGAAGCAACCGAGCCCTGTCTGAGCTGCTGGAGCATCTGTTGGGTGCCACCGCCCCTGCCCTACTGGGCTCACAGCCTGGTGGGGGATAGCAGGCACCATGCTCCAATGTGGCCGTGGAGATGTGGGAACCAGAAGAGGCCCCCAGCCAGGGGTGTGGACTTTATCCTGGGAGAAGTGGGGAGGCCTGCAGAAAGGATTAGATGGAAACAGAAGCTTTGCTTTTGGGGGACTCAAGATGTCCTCTTCTCCCCAGGGATCCAGTTGCAGCTGGCACTGACCACATGTGTGACTCTCTGAAGCTGGGATCCCCCCAAAGCAGACCGTGAGACAAGGATTTGGATCCAAGTAGTCTATTTGGGAAGTGGTCCCAGGAAGAACTGGGAGGGGAGTGGGGTAGTGGGACTGGGAAGGAAAGGAAGCCAGTATGCATTAATGAAAGGGTTACTGCTGCAGACAACTGGGTTTGGTCCCGGGAAACCTCTGAGGGACTGCACAAGGCTCACCTCAGAGCTGTCCTGCCCGAAGGACCCAGAAGCTGGGGTGTTTAGTCACCACCTCCCTGTCCCTTGGTGAGGGCTGCTCTCATCCCTGGGCTGAGCTGCTTCTGGGGGCCAGAGAAAGCCCTCCTGAGGGAATGTGGGCAGCGCCCCGACAGCATCTGTGACAGCGAACTTTGGTAAGTCACTTAACTTCTGAACCTTCATCTCCTCACCTGTAAGATGGGAACAATGCCAGCTCTCCAACAGGGGTATTCTGAAGTTTAAATGAGATACTAGTAGCACAGTGCCCAGCATATAGTAGGTTCTCAATAAAGATGTGATTTCTATCTTTGGCAACATCAACAACTATCCAAAGGCCGTTTTTGTGCTGTGGGAAAGGAAAGCCCATTGGTAGGGTCACTGATGCGTGCCCAGGGCGCACACAGCCCAAACATGAGCACAGGTCCATAAACACAGACATGAGTGATGGCTCATCATGTGACCAATGCCACTAAGATCGCCATCTGGCCAAGCCGAGGACATCTCCAGGGCTGACGGCCTGGGGAGGCGCAGCCCCGCCCATGCCCCTCTTTGCGTCAGTGCTGCTGTTAGCCTGGTGCCACTGGGCAGATGCAGGCAGGGAGCCCTGCCCCTTCCCATCCCAGCTCCTGATGGCCGAGGAGATCACGGGGCCAGGGCTGGGAAGACCAGGAAGGAGGGTGCATGGACTGTCCAGGACAATCCAGAAGAAAGAGCCAAGAGAGAAGACAAGAGGATTGCAGGTAGCCTGCTGAGGGGCCAGGGCCTGGAGAAGGCCAAGGGAGAGGGAAGGCTCCGTGGAGTGGGGGCCTGCCCCATCCCTCTGACTCTATTCCACTTCCCCTCCCATACACTCACCCTTCCCGTTGGCCCTGGGGAGGGCAGAGGCTCTAGACTCCTTTCCCTGGGGGGCCTGGAGGAGACGGTCAGGCCAAGCAGCTTCCCACCCCTGCCCTCTGGCCCTGATGGAGGCTGACCTGTCAACCACAGGCTTCTGGAAATGTCAGGAGGACAGCCAGGCCACGCTGTTGACTCAGCATCCTGGATTCTAGCCAGGGAGGGGTGGGGCTGTCTTCCCTGTCCCCACCCTATTCACACTGGAGATGCAGTCCCTGCAGCCATCCCAGAAACCTTTAGCAGCCAGGGTCACTGCCCCATTTTACGGTTGGGGAAACAAATCCGAGAGAGGCTATGTCTAGCCCTAGTAGAGTTCAGGACCCTTCTCTTTGCAAGGGATAGTGGGCACTAATGGGTTAATGGATTTGTCTTTCAGAGTCTTAGACTCTGGAATGGGTCATGAATGGGGGTTTCTGGCGGCCTGGCACATCCTTGGGCTCAGGGCTCTGAAAGAGGCCCCCAAAACCATGGAGGCCTATGGCAGCTGCCCTGGTACACAGCTGCCCACTCCAAAACCAGCCTCCATGCTTGGCATGCAGCCCCTCACCCCACCTCCCTGCACCTCGTCCCCCACGTGAGTGCCCAGCTGGTTGTCCTGCTCCATCCATGTCCCCAGGGCCGCCTTTCTCTCTAGCCCCTTAGTGAGGCAGCTCATGGCACTGGGCAGAGGCAGAGAAACTTCCGGCCCACTGTGGGGCATGTCTGTGTCCCAGCGTCTCCCAGGCATGGACCCGTTAAATGCTGTGCTCCAGGCATGGAGGCAGACTCTGGAGGGAAGAGTAGGGAAAGAGGGGACTAGGGTCTGGCTTCCGGGCTAGAGCCACAGTTCTTGTCAGGGCCCTGGGAGTCACCTCCCTGCTTCCTCCTCCACGCTCCCCATGGCACGGTGGGTAGTCACTTGGAACCACCGAAAGCCCGCGTATGAGGGGCTCCTGCCCTGAGCCCCTCACTTAGCGGCCCTCTCTGGCCCTGGAACTCTCTGTCAAAACAGGTTTTTTCCCTGGATCCACCCTTCCAAGAGGGCAGCCCCTTGGTGCCACAGAAGTGCACACTCCTAGGCCTGGGGGGTGACCAGCGAGCTGTGGATGGAACTTGGCCTTGCAGCGGGTATCTGTCCCCATGTGTGCACACAGGCCCCTTGCAGGGCTGGACAGAGTCTGTGGTGGGGACAGTGGGGGCAGGCCAGGGGCTGAGGCTGGAATCTGGGGGGCCAGTGCTTCCCAAGAATTCTAGATTTGAACCTGGCCTTTCAGGTTCTTACTGAGGTACATTTGTCAAGGTAGGAGGTGAGACCATGTTTTACTTAATAGTTTGATTCATAACTTTGAAATACCTAGACATATGGTATGTGGGGCTACATTTGTATTCCTGTCATGGGGGCTGCAAATGTTAGGGCTGGACCTGAAGAGGGGAGATGGTGTGTTAGATGCATTCCCTAGGCCCCAAGATGGCATCTCTCCAGGTGACAGGGACACAGCTGGTGGTGGGCACTGGACCACAGAGTCACCCAGCTGGTAGAAACTTGAGTCCAGCCAGTCAAGGCCCATTGTACAGATGGCAAAACTAAGGCCTAGAGGGTGCAGGGACTTGTCCAATGGTGCACACATGCCCTGTAATGATGTTGACCTGATTAAAATTTTATTGGATTCCACAAAAGAATTTCATATACAACATTCCCTGGGGGCTCTGCTGGAGGAGGTGGATGGCAGAGGATAGTGGGGCATGGGGGTGGGGAGCTAATATGAGAAGGGGGAGTGACAAGTAGATTTAGAAAGAGGTTGAGTCAGAAAATACTTCATGTGCCGCTGAAATGACCAGCAGGGGACTGGCTTGGCAGAAGGGAGATTAAAGGCCGTGTCTTTTAAGTTGTGCTCTTGAGAAGCTGCAAGCGGGAAACTGGGCATGGGCCGCCCATGGGAGGACGTCAGATGGCCTTGCACCACCAAGGGGCCTTGCAGGGCAGGGCAGGAGGGGTCACAGGCTGCAGGAGCAGAGCATAGATCCTCAGATACTTCCCTTCCCATCCCCTTCCCAGCCCAAGGCTCTGGCCCATTGCTGCAATGGGAGTGTCAGGTTCTGCAGGAATATTGAACCCCCAAGGACCTCCAGATTGCAGCCCCCTCCCTACTATAGTGGCCACGTATGGTACTGCAAGGAGCTGGGGTCTGACTTGCAAGGCTTGGCCACCTACTAGCTAAGTGACCTTGGGGAAGTCATTTAATCTTCTCGAGTCTCAGTTTTCTCACTGTACAAACATAGAGGTGTTGGGGGGGTGCAACAAGCTAATGGGTGCAAAGGGCTGAATACAGGGCCTGCAGGTGGGGTCTCCCTACCTGGCAGCTGCTGTCCATTCAGTCTTTCATTCTACAAATATTTACTAAACACCCACTCTCTGACAGGCAGTTTTTTACACACCTAGGACAGAGCAGTGAAAAATCCCTGGCCTCATGGAGCTTACATTCTATTCTAGAGGGGAAACCAACACCAAACAAAACAAGAGGAAAATAAATAGCATTTTACATGGCGACAGGTGCTATGGAGAAAAATAAAGCAGGGACTTGGGGGTGCTGTTGGGGGAGTGCAACTTAGATAAGGGGGAGTCAGGGAAGGTGACCCTTGAGTAAAGATACCAAGGGGGAGAGGTGCTGAGCCCTGTGGGTCCCAAGCTAAGAGGGCCTGAGGTTGTGGGAAAGCACATGCAAAGGCCCTGAGGCAGGAGTGTGTGGCATCGAGGAGGCCAGTGTGGTGGAAGCAGAGTGAGTTGGGCAGGGGGCGGGGAGGGGGGAGTGTAAAACATGAGGTCAGAGAAGGGATGGGGTCAAATCAGAGCATGCAGACCCTGTGAGGACTTGGGCTTTTCCTCTGAGTGTGACAGGAGCCGTGGCAGGGTTTCCTCCTCCCATCAAGTGCTTCAGGAGTCAGCAGGAGGCTTGTCCTCCCCATCCCTGCCCAGTGAGCACTGCACCTCTTCCCCACACGAGACACAGGATGCATATGCACCCCATGGGAAAGGCAAGGACTGGAGGCCTCAGGACTGAGCCCCAGGGTGTGTCCCTCCCTATCCGGGGTTCCAGGTACCCCTCATGCCTCACAGTTCCAGTCCCCTCCCTACCTTGGACTCCCCACCAGCCTGTAGCTTCCAACCATGGTTTTGGTTAGTAAAATCTCAACATGAGGAATGAAATCAGTGCAATTCATAAGAAACAAGCACGTACAAAGATGAACAGAACTCCAGATGGACTCTGGCCAGATGCGAGGTGAACCCCACCGAGCCGAGTGCCCCACTGCTGCAGACACAGCAAATAACACTCATGACCAGGAAAGAAAACGTAAACTGGTGGGAAGACTGGATGCATGAGAGCCCCTGTGAGGAGCATGACCCCCTCTTCCTCAATTCCACCCACTTCCTGAGCACCCACTCCGTGCCGGGCACAGCACCAGCCATGGGGACGCAGTGCAGACAAGCAGAGTCTGTACTCACTGTGCCTGGCAAGGGCACAAGGGGGCAAAGGGGCCAGGGAGCCTGAAGTCTAACCCGTGCTCCATGTGCCCAGCCGTGTGCCCTGGCATGGCGCTGCGTCTACCCCGAGGCAGCGTAAGGCTTTCTAACTTGCACAAAGCCACTGTATAGTTAGCAATGGCCCTGTTATGGTCCCTGCCCAGGGGCTCCCCATGCAGTGGTTGACAGGGACCAAGACGTGGTGATGGGGGACTGGGATGGTGTAAGACACATGGTAAAGAAGAAATCTCTGCCCAGAGCCAGGAGGGTACTGAGGAGCGCCCGGCCAGGAAAGCCGGGGGCACTAGCCTAAGCAGCCTCAGGAAGGCTCTGGAGGTAGCCAGATGGCCACTGGGAGGAGAATGCAGAAGAGTGCGAGGAGTGGTCCCCAGGGGAGCAGGAACAAGGGCCTGGAGGCTTGAGGAAGCATGGGTGGGACAGAGGCAAAGGACTGGAACAGGGGAGAGGAGGCTGGGAGCTGGGCAGGGCCGGTTACTCAGCTCAGGACTTTGCAGGGAGGGCAGGGAGGGTTCTAAGCTGGATCTTCACAGGGAATCAGGTTTGCATTTTAGAGCAGGCCTTCTGGCTGCATTTGGAGGTTGAATCAGAGAGGCCAGGGAAGGTGGGGGACCAATGAGGCATCTAGAAGAGAGACAGGGCGCTAGGGAGTGGTGAGAGTTGTGCTCAGTGGTTGATGTTGGGACGGGAACTCAGGGGCCTCAGGACCAACTGGCTGTGGGTGGGGAGGGAGGGGCCAGGTTCCAGCTGGGGTGGATAAGGTGGGGGTGCTGCAGAGTGACCAAAATGGGAACCCCTATGGGGCAGAGTGGGGTGAGGGGAAAGGATGGCTCAGGTTTGGGCATATGGTGTCCGAGGAATTATGGGGACCACTTATTCCCATCCACAGGATTTAAAACCAGGATTTCAAACCAGGTATTCTCACCCCAAAGCCCTTGTTTCCTCCTTCCACTGCTCCCTGCTGCCTTCTTGCCTCTCCCCTCCTTATCTGTCAGTCCCTCCGCTTACCCACCCAGGTCCCCAAATAGAAATCTCTGGAGAAGGGGTCAGCGGAAAAGTTTGTGCCAACAGGAGTTTATTTTTACTAAGTGCCCAGATCTTAAAAAATAGGCAAAGCCCACGAGGTTGCATACCTTCTAGGGTCTTGCTAAATCAAGGAGAGGGGGCACAGACCAGCCTGCCTGGCCCAAATATTTGCCACGTTGCTGGGTTACCAACAGTCGGCCCTGCAAGCTGGCATCTGTGGAACTGGGGACTTGGAAGGAAATTCACAGTGCTGCTCAGCGCCTGGAATCAGAAACCATCAGTGAAGGCAGGAAACATCCCAAATGTCTCCTGTGCAGCCCCGCTCATCCTCAGGAAGCTGCCCCCAGGAGAGTGGAGGCGTGAGATGGGATTAGTGGCTTCCCAGGGAGATCCATGAGCAGGCGCAGGCAGGGGCCAGCTCAAATGAGTGTTGTGTGGCTCCAGTGTCCCTAGCTAGGTGGGGGGAGGCTGGTTTGTTGCTCCTGGCCGGCAGGCGCTGGCCCCTCTTCCTCCCTGTGCTGCTCTGGGCAGCTGCCATGTGGCCCCCAAGGGAGTACTGGCTATCTCTGGGAGGATCGGCTTACCATGTCTGGAGAACTTGGGGCAGGGACAGGGGACACAGAGATAGAGGAGGAAAGCCTCTGCACAGGGAGGGAGGAGGGCCCTGAAAAGACCTCCCCACACACATGCCAATCCAGCTGGCCTGTTGAAAATTCCACCAGTAGGTAGGGGTCTTCCTTAAGAGTTGGGAAGGATATTGGAGGCAGGCCAGGACATCTTATCTGCAGGGAAGCAATCCCAACTGCAGCAGCCCAGATCCAGACAGCATCCAGCTTCTGCTTGCTCTCCCTGAGGGATGGGGAGCTCACCACCTGTAGAAGCAGTTAAGCAGTTCGTCATCTTGGAGAGGGCAGTGACTGGTAGAAAGTCCTAAACCTCTGGGGGACGGCAGGACTGTGGGAGAGAACACTAGTACATGTAGGCTGTGAGACTCCAATCGGGCTTCCCTCCAGCTCTGGGAGCCTCCAAGGCCTCCAAAGAAGGGCTTAATACTTGAGCTCTGGGAGAAGAGTATGACCAGCTGTGTGCAAAAGCAAGTTCCCTATCTGTGCATCCCAAACCCCAGAGAGCAGGTGGGCAGGTGGGAAGCAGAGCCTAGCTCTGTCCTGTGTGAACTCCAGACTGAGCACCTCCAAGCTGGAGACCTGGTCCAGTGGCTTTGCTTCTCTGAGCCTCTGTGTCCTCCTCTATAAAACGGCCACAGCACCAGGACTGCAGGGGAAGATGGTGAGGAGACAATGGTTAATGGCCATAGAACCTCACAGGAACCCTGTAACCCCAAGATGAAGGGGTTGCTCCCTTCCCTCTCCAGAACACCCCTGTGCTGACCCAAGCATGCCCTGCTCTCTGCTGGCATCAGAAAGCACTCTCATAGCTCTGTTCCCAAGCTCTCTCCTTCCTTCCCCTCCTTCTGGCTAAAATCCTCCACAGGTGGTTGGCCAAGCAGGCTCCCTCCCTCTGGTCCTGCCATGGGCAGCTGCCCTCCACCCACCTCCACCTCGAGGCCCCAGTCACCACCCTCAAAGACCTACTCCTCTTCCTCTCTTGGCCCCTGTGCAGCGTGAGGCACAGCTGTCCATCCGCCCTCACATCCTCCTTCTGCCCAGGTCTTCTGGGGCTACAGGCTTGGCTCTCGTCTCCCCATCTCCAAGGCATTGAGGACAAGGATTCTAGCCTAGACGATGATTTCTCAAGCCCTGTCCTTTAAAATCATATTTGTTCTTCCCCACACCTCTGGCAGCATGAGAGACAGGTGATATTATGCCCATTGTACAGATGTTGGGACTGAGGCAGAGAGAGGTAGGGATGTAGTAAAGTATAAAGAACTGAGGGTCTCCCAGATTCAAGTCCCTCTGCTATTTGCTGGCTGTGCCACCTTGAGCAAGTTGCTCAACATCTCTGGGTCACAAGTACCTGATTTGTAAAATGGAAGGAAGCTGATGACATAATAGTATCCTTCTAGTGGGGTTGCGGAGTGCTTGGTAAGTGTCAGCCCTTCCCTGGGGCAGAATCCCAGTGAGGAGGAAGCTGAGTCCTGCCAGACTCCAGGCCAAGCTGGCAGGGTCAGCCCCCGCCGCGCTGCCAGGCAGCCCAGGGCTTGGGCAGGGCAGGGAGCTCCTGGCTTGAGTCACAGCCCCCATGCCAGCCTGGGCTGGGAAAGTGCTGAGCTTATCTGAAGTGGGAGGTGGGAGGGCAGACTTCTCAGTTCTGGCCCGGGAGATGGCGTGGAGGGTGGCAGCTGAGGAGAGATTGTTTTAAAATGGGAGTTTCTTGGGTCTGTATTTATGCCTGGCTTCCTCTCAGCCTCCCTAGCCTTAAAGGGCTAGGGCTCACTCAGCATTGTTGGAGGGAAATCCAGGGTTCCCCCTCCCTGCGCTCGGAACCAGGAGGATATGACACTGGAGCTTCCAAGAGCCATGACAGGGAGGGAGCCAGTTTAAGCCAACCCTGAGGAAAGCAAAACAGAGAGATGGAGAGACGATGTCCTCATGATGACATTTAAGCCTCTGGATCTAGCTGTGCCTGACGTCCACATACCCCTAGATTTCTCAGCCAGCAAATCCTCTTTTTTCTTCCTTTGCTTAAGTCAATTGCAGTTGAGTTAGTGTCACTGGTACCCAAAACACTCTTGACTAATCTAAAAATGAGGCTGTTAGAGGGACCAGGGACAGAGCCCTGTGGCACAGTTGTAGGGACATCCAGCTGGGCTGACAATGATCTGTGAGTCAGTTTCTGAGGAATAGTTGCTTGATCAGTCCTAATCAACCTCAGGAGACCATCCAGCTTCACTGACATCAGTGCAGCGTTCACAGGAACCCAGACACACCTTGTGCCCTACTGCCCTGTCGGGAAAGGGGATTTGGTCATTTTGGCCTGACTCATTGTTGGTGAACACCTGCCAGCACCTAGAGCTTTCTCAGGGTCTCCCCAGGGCCAGGACCAGTGCTGACTCAGGCAATCCCACTAAGCCGCTCTAAAGGATCTCTCTTTGGGGACCCAAGAAAGCCTAGGCGCCCATCCTCCAGCCCCAGAAAAGTAGGTGGAGGCCGCCAGATCTGACAGGGCAGATCTGACAGAGAAAAGGAAAGCAAAAAGGGGAGCAGGCAGGAGACAAAAGGGCTACTTCAAAGCTCATAAAATCATAGAGAGTTGGGCTGCCCAAGATGAGCACTGGCTGCTTCCTAAATTATGCAGATTTGTGCAAATTTCATGCAAATTAGCCACACAAAGGTGGCAGGCGGCAGTTGCTTACAGACTGGTTCTGGAGCTTCTGTCAGTCAGCCTCAGCCTGATTCAGGGAGTGGAAGGGCTACCACCCGCCTGGCATTGAGTGGGAAGGGACAGGGGTCTGCCCTATCCCAGGCTCCTGCCTATCCCACCTTCTCAGGGCCCCTCTGGCAGGCCAGACCCTTTACCCCATCCTCAACCCCTGGCTCTGGCATAGACTGTTAGCCCAGAGACAGCCACCTGCTACTGAGCCTTCCTGGTCACCTGGTCCAGCCATCCTCCCTCCTGTTGTGCAGAGGCCCTGACCTCGAGAAGGACCTACCCTGTCCCTTGAGAGTTGTTGACTGACTCAGTCTGAGCCACCCACTCACTACCTTTCAAAAGGGCTGGGCTCCTGCAAGGTCAAAGCAAACAGCCATCTACCTTCTCCCTACCCTACCCCGGGTCCCAAATAGCTTTTCTTATCCTGTCACTGTGCCTAGAATCCCACCATTTGTGCTCTGGGTCTTTGGGAAGGGGTGGGTCTAGAGCTTGGGGCTAAGAGCTGGCAAACTTGGGTCATCAGGCTGGGGGTCCTGGTGCCCGGGACTAGAGCTTCCAGCAAATTGTGAGTCTGTGCTGGCCCCCGGGTGCCCAGCCCCTGACAAGGTGGGGCCTCCCCAAAGACCCCAGCCTTGGGGCTCCTAGCCCCACCCAGAATGCCTGCCCCTCCTTTCTCCACCTTTTCACATTCTTCCCATCCTCTAATAACAGTGATGAAAATAATAACACAATTTTTCATAGTCATACACCCAGTAAGTGATATGGTAGGGGATTTACGTAGGTTTGCCCAGCTCCAGAGCACATGTTTAGGAGACCTGTTCAGTGCAGCAACCAACTCCCCCCAACCCATGCCCCCTCCAGGAAGCCTGCCCTGACTTTGTGATGCTAAAGCCATGTGCCAGGCATTGATTTCTCCAGGTCCTTCTCTGAACTCTTGCAGCCCCATAGTCCAAATCCTGGAGTTTGCCCACAAAGCCTGGAAAGAGCTCTCTGAGAACAGGGCAGGGCTCCCCTCCTCTGTCCCCCACAGGACAGGAATACTTCCTGGCTGTGGGCCAACACAGAGCTGGACACCCACAGGGACCCCAATCAGACCTGGAGCCCAAAGGAGTGTGCCAGGGGTATCTGGGGTCCCCAAGCCTGGGCAGCTCTCCCAGCACCCCATCCATGGAGCCCAGTTCTCCATGGCTGGATACACCCTCCCTGCCAAGTTCTTGCTCCATCCTTACCCTTCTTCCACTCTCCACTTCTCCCCAAGGCAAGTTCCATCCAGCTCTCCCGCTCTTTTGTCCCCTGGAACCCAGGGACCTGCAGGGAACACCCCCACCTGAGTACCCAGAATGCTTTGCTCTCCCCGGGACAGGAAGTAGAGTCCGACTGGAGTTGCCCAGGGCTGGGTGTGGGAGATTCCTCACATAGGAAGACCTGGTGGGGATGCTCAGGGATGCTGAGCCACACAGTAGGGTCAAACCAGAGCTCCTGCCCTTCTTCCCCCTGCACCAGGCACCTTCCGGAGATTGTGCCTTAGTCCACAGAAGTGGAACCTCTTTTGGGGTCACAGATGCTTTTGAGAACCTGCAAAAGGCCCTAAAAGCTGCCCTAATACAGAGGGATGAAGGCACTAGCAAAGAAGGGCTTGGCTCCTCACACCCAGCCAATAGAGCCCCTGGCCAGGCTTCTCACCCGATTCCACCTCAGCCAAGCTGAGCCCTGCCCAGCTTTCCCTAATACCCTTGCAGAGCAGCACCTCACCATATCCCAGGACCTGTTGCTCACTGAGCCAGGTAACACCACCATGAGGTGAGCTCGGGAAGCCTGTGTTAGCCAGTGGTGACTCCCCTCCTCCTGGTTGAGGCCACTAGTCCATCTGCCACCGCTAACCACTACCCTGGCAGCCCCAGGGTGGCAGGGGCCTGTGGGGCCTCATCAGGCAGTGGACAGGCCTATCCTCTGCCAAAGGCCAAAAGGAGGCATCCAGGGAAGGTGGAAGAACTTAGGCCATGCAGTCAGGCAAAATGGCTGTGGGTCCAGCTGTGTGACCTGGGGCAAGTCACTTCACCTCTCTGAGCCATTGTGTCAATCATCCCTACCACACAGGGCTGAGATAAAATAATATTCTGAATCCCCCAGCTCAGTGCCTGGCATAGAGGAAGCACTCAGGGAAAGTAAATCCCAACTCCTTAACCTTGGGCGGGGCTTTGAATGATACACTCAAGTCCCACTCAGACCCCCAGCTCCTCTCTGACCATTTTGGATTGTAGCCATCGGTGACATCCCCACTCCCAGCCTCCACCCACAGATCCTTCAGATTTCCCCCTCAGAGGCACCTAGAGAGAGTGGGTAGTGAGAGGCATGGCATGAACTGGGGGCAGCAAAATTAATCCCTCCACCACTGCCATCCCCCTCCGCCATCTCCCCTTCCTGAAATGCCACCATTTGGGCACCTGCCCTTGGGCTCAGCACCCTACTTCTCCCTCGGAGAGAGCATGCCCCTTCCGCCCCAGGGGGCCATTGAGGCTCTCAGCCAGGTGGACCGTATCTCTGGGGAAATCCCAGCGGGGCCAAGAGAACAGCCCTGTTTGTAATAGCAAAAACCCAGAAATGACCATTAAGAGGATGCAGGCCCATTCTTTGCAAGAAATACTTTGAAGTAGTTAACACTTTAAGACAGATTTACTTGTGGGACATGGTAAGATCTCCCAAACTTATGGGAAGAAATACAAATTCCAGAAGACATATCTAGTAGGATCCCATTTATGTTATTAAAAAGGACCATCTTTGTGTACATGTAGATACTATGTATGTAAATATGTGGGGAAAAGTCTGCAAGGTACATAAGGACGGCTAACAGTGGAGGATTCTGGGCAGGGAAAGGAAACCTCGTGGTGATATATTTATATATTGTTTGCTTTTTTATGGTGAAAATGCATTCATGTATTACTTGAATACATGTGTAAATATTTTCAACATAAAACTTCAAAATATGCATATTTCAAAAGAGTGGATGGGGGTAAGGACGCAGATGACCCTGCCCCAGCGCTCCTGGTGCCAGGTAGCTGCCCCGTCTGGCTCCTCTCTGGCTCGACCCCAGCAGTCCAGGCCCCCCACCCCCTACCCCATCACAGCCAAGCTCGTTAGCAGCTCCCACTGCTGCCCCTGGTCCCGGCGTCAGCGTCAGCGTTGTGGAAACATCAGCTCTGTTTGTACAACCATCCGTCAGCCATGCTCTGCGATCACCCCCACCACCCCTACCCCTACCACACTCGGATCCATTCGGCTTTGTAACAGCTGCTCCCTCGGGCCGCAGCGAGAAGCAGCCATGAGCCATGGAGAGGTTGGGAGGAGGCCCAGGTGTCCTGGCCTCCAGGACTCAGCTGCCTGAAATCCCAGGAAAATAGCCTCTTCCCAGAAAAAATGGAGCCGTGTTACTGCTGTGCTGTGAGGAAGAAAGAGCCAGAACCCAAGTTCTGCCCTCTGTCTGGGGATGTTGCAGGGAGATCAAGGAGGAAGAGAAGACCCAGCTCTGCCCTTAGGGAGTCCCCATTCAGGAAAGACTCTGGGACTCCCGTTGAGCAAGGCATGGCAGTGGAACCCCATGATGGCCAAACTTCCCATTTCACAGATTGGGTAAGGCTCAGGGAGGGAAACGGTCTTGCCCAAGGCCCCAGAGTGAGTCTACGCAGAGCTTCTGCCCAGCCCCGAGCTCCCCCACCAGCTTTGGGTTTGACCTCTCTGTGTCCTTCCTCACCAGAGCCACCGGCAAGAAGCTGACACTGCAGGAGCAGCCAGGCCCACAGGACCAGGGGCAAGACAGGAGAGCATGCATCTCAGCGGTGGCCCAGGGAAAATATTGACTTTCTGGCTAATAAAGCCGAATTCCATGAAAGTTACAACTCCAGACTGAGAAAATCCATCAGTGTTTCATAAATATTTGAAAGTGTCCAATTGATTATCATCCTGTGATGGTTGCAGCCCGGGGTTTGAGAGTGGGGAGGGACAGAAGGCCTGGCTCCCACCACGCCACGAGAGCCCCAAAGTCATTTGGTCATCCATTCAGAAGCTGTTCATATTTGTGTTTGCTTCTGGAAGCAAAAGAAACTCTGAAAGGACGCACAGGAAACAAATGCTGGGCTGACAGAGTAGGGTGGCAGAGGGCAGAATTTTTACTCTGTATTGTATCCTATTTTTTGATATTTGAAACATGTGAATGTATTTCCTTTTCAAAAGAATACACAATTATTGTAAGCTGCTTGTGGGGCCACTGTCTCCTAGTGCTATTTAGCTGCAGTAGGGAAGATGAGAAAGCTATAAACTTGGGCCCTGCCTGGAGGCAACCATCTGGGGGCAGGGGAGATCCAGTTGTGCATGCCAGCTTCTAGATCAACTCTTGGCTTAGCCTGGGAACTCGGGAAGACACAGAGCTCAGATGAGGACATAGCTGTCAGTGATCCTGGATGTTTCAGGAGAAGCTCTCCTGGCAGCAGGCAGGTAGCAGTGACAGGGTCATACAAGTGCATTCCTGGCTTCCCACCAGCTGGGGCCCCTGGATTTCCCACCGATGCCCCACGCCCATGCCGCCAGTCTGGTCTTCAGCAGCAGAGGATTGCTGGCTTCAGCCTTAATTATGCAACGAAGGGCTGAGGATCGTTCAATCCAATATGCCCTTTTCACCGTCCATTTTATAGATGAGCAAATCAAGGCCCGGAGAGGAGGGAGCTGTCCAGTATCGATGGGCTCATCAGTCTCAGGGCTGTACCTGGAACCCACACCGATTTATGATGCCTAAGCCAAACTTCTCTCAACAAGGTGTGGCAAGACCTCCCTTATGCAGATGCCCTTGTGTATCAGGAGGTCCCTGAGCCTGCCACCTCTCCCTCCCAGAACTCTGCTGAAAGGCGAAGAGGCTGGAGCCAGACCCTGCCCAGGGTCCCCAGGGTCTAGCTAGGTGTCACCGAAGCACACATTTCCCTCAGCGGCCCCAGACCAGCACGACACTTGTTCCAGAGCACCAGTGGCCCTCAGCATGTTCTTTGGTGCTCAGGCTTGTGCTTCTAACAAAACCAGCTTCCTCATCTTGGCCACAAGTAGCAGCCTTCCTGGGGCATG
>PVKY010004631.1:0-18908 GCA_004027775.1 Bradypus variegatus
ACTTCCCCCACCCCTACTGCCCCTCAGTCCCGTGGTCCCTTCCCTCTCAATGCCATTTGAAATCTCTTCCTCTCTTTCTTGTCCCTGTCCCTACCCACCTCCTTACTCCTCACTAGCTTCCAGAACTTCCATTCCAATGCATCCTATATAAACCCCATATCAATCCTCCTAAAGCACCCATTTCATCCAAGACAGTAGGAATGGGAACCTGGCCACTGTAGAAATTTATACTGGAATTCAAGGTTTTCCAGAATTCAGTCCCAACTTTCTGGCCTTCTCTCTCACAAGGCCCCTACAGGAGCTCTCTGCTTGCAAAGGCCACAAACCTCTGTTACTGTGAGCTCCGAACAGCGTGTGCTCCCTCCACATCACCACCTGGTGTTTTCTTAGCCAATTTTCCCATTCTTTAAAACTTGTCTCTAATGACAGTTCCTCGTGAACAATAGGAGAGAATTATCTTCTACTCACCATATCCCAATTTCCTAAAGCAACTCTGCACTCTGGCACTTACAGCTCTTGCCTGGTACCTTTATCGTTTTGGGTTTTTTTTGCTGTTGTTGTTGTTATCTTTACCTTTTTAAGAGTGTCCAAACCACTCCCACACCACCTCCAACAAACTGAAGACCGCTTGAATTTGAGCGAACTAATTCTTGTAACACCTCAACTAGTAGGTTGATTGATTGACTGTGGTAATGAAAGGACTTTAGAGAAGGCCAGAGAAATCAAGAGAAGATTCATGGGGAAGGAAGACTGAATTTTGAATTATTTAGTTTCGCAAAGGGAAGAAGGGCACCCCAGGTTAGGAAAGCAATGTGTGCCAGTGGGACAAGAACATGGGACTGACCAAACCAGGGAAGAGTATTAAGAAGCCACGGAACAGACAGCAGGGAATGACCAGGGCAAGACCACCGGGGGCAGCACGGGGGTATGGGTGGGGGGATGCAGAGGGTGGGAGCATGGAGAAGGTTTGGCAGCATTAGAATGACTTGATTAAAACAGAAAAGCTCTCCTAGGTGCAGCATGTAGAACGCCCTTTGGAGAGACTAGAGACACTGGACCCAGCAGAGACCAACAGGCGGATGGTGACAAGCCCCCAGCACTGCATTGTTCAAATGGTAAGGTGACACCGTTAAGTCAAAACAACTGTGAATGTCAACAGAGGCTAAGGATGGAAGGTATCTTAACGCTGCCCCAAATGTAACCCTTTAACTAAGGGGCAAGGGCCAAAGGCCAGTCTTAGATCTAGTCTCTGCGGAGACCATCTCATTTCCTCCTCACTGAGACCATCTCATTTCCTCCTCACCATCTCTATTCTCCTTCCAAATCAGGTCTGTTCCTCTCCTATTTCAAAATGTAACTCTAAACAACCCTACCTAAAAACATAGCATAAGTCACTTAAATTACCCCAATATCCCCATTAATATCTGGAATCAAACCAATTCCAGTGAAGCCATATCCAACCGGATGGCTCTGGGCAAGTGGTTTGATGGGCACGAGGGCACTTTCTTTTTGTGCAACTGTGGCAGCAGTACCTGCTACTTTAGGATACTTGGGAAGGGAATGTGACAGACATTTGCAGAGCAATTTCAGTTCTGTGGAGAACAACTCCATTTATACAGAAGGCTTTGTGACCTGCATGCAGCTGCAGATTCTGCAAATCTAATTTTACTTTTTCTCCTTGTAAGGTGTGCCCCTCTTTTAAACCTAGGTTCAACCTCCTGAGAGGAACTCTTGTTTAGAAAAGGTCAGACAATTGGAGGAAACGGCCAACCTCCAAGAGCCTGGAAGATCTACCAAATAAGACATCCTGCACAAGACTGTATCTAGACACCCTACCTGCCTTATCACCCTGTCCATTTCTTTCCCCACTTCAAGAAGCCTCCAAATGATCTAGTCCATAGGAAAGTTCACTTACTAACCCTTAACAGAGTGCGACCCGCTAACAAGGCTAACCATATTTCCTTCACAGCAAAATCTTTAACTTCAACATCAGGCTGTGTGCCCCTGAGGCTATACACACTAGAGTAGGTTATCAAATCGTAACTGTTCAGGGAGGGGGGTGTCACAGTGAGATTTCATTATACTTTGGTCACTGAAGGAGAAAGGGCAGAGCTCTATTTTCTAGTCTCTGAAGACCCGTGCTTTAGGTGAAGGAACTACCATCGCTCTCTATGGAAAATTATTCTCACTTCAAACATTCTGCCTGCGCCAAGTGGTCACTTTTTCCCCACTCCCGGAGTTCCGGCCCAAAGTCGGAGCTTTTCCCTTCAGGGTTTGAGGCGCAGGGGTTCCCGGAGTCCCAGGCGGGGGCGGTCCCACCTCAAGTTCACCAAAGCTCTGCTTCATGTCAGCCCAGACAACTTGGCTGCCGCTGTCCCCGAGCCTGCGGGGACCCGACAGGACAGCAAGACAGAGCGCCGGGCTGGGGAAGGGGCGTGATCGCAGAACCCTCGCGGCGAGAGCAAGCCCAGGCCCGAGCTGCCAGGCGGCGTCGCCACGGACCCCGGGGAGGGGACGCAGGGGCTGCGGAGTGGGGTAGTTCCGCGGCTCGGGGACAGGAAAGGCGGCCGCGACTACTCACTCAACCAGGACTCCAGACTCTCCCCTTCCGCCTCCGCCATATTGCAGCCGCCCGGGCAGGCCCCACGACCTCAAACATCGCGAGAGTCTGCAAAAGCCGGGCCGGGGCGGGGTCGGCACGGGGACCTGAGGGGAGAGGGCTCAGCCACCGAGGGTCTCGTCAGACGGCGACAGGGATTGGGAATGTTTTCTTTTGGTTCTGCCCTTTGGACCTCGGAGTGAGAGATTCTAACGCCCAAATTAATTGGGTGAAATACCCCGAGCTGCGTCTTTTCTCCTGCCTCATGTCACTCAGGCACTCTGAGGGCAGCCCTCGGGTCCTCGTGACCAGCTAAGATGGCTGCCCCCGTGGTGAAGGCAGCGTTCGGGTGGCTGGGCCTGTCGCCTAGTGTGCGAGGGCCTGTTCTGCAGCTTCCAGGGTGAGAGACTGGCCAGCAGCTGGGGGACCGCTTGGGTCCAGACGTAGGGCCTGTGGGGAAGGAAGTGGACCACAGGCAGGCCGCGCGGTACCCTGGAGCGAGTACTGTCCAGGGAGCCGGGACATCTGGGTTCAAGCTTGTGAATAGCTGCATGACTTTGGTCTAATGCTGAAGGTTTAGTGACTGCCGCTGCTTGAGAATGCGGGCTGCTCTAGGATCTAACCTGGGGCTGGAAATGCGGCCCAACTAGAGTTCGGACCTGAAATCTCCTGCGTGTTTGGAGGTGGGGGGAGACAGGAACAGGTGGGAGCCTCTCCTCCTGAGGTTCGGGAGCCTGTCCTTACCTCCTTGTACTTGACAAGGAGGAGACCTTCCTGGTCCGTTTGGGGGAGGCCCTCCTACCTCTTGGAACGAAAGCCAGAATTATTGCGGTTCAGGTTTAGCTAGTGGTGTTCTCACCTCTCTTGCTTCTCTGCGGGAGGGCAAACATACCTATTGTTAAGTCAGACTTATTCACTCCCCGCCCCCCCCGCCCCTAGTCTAACCCAGGTGAGGTGGAGCCGCTATGGCCCTGAATACCAGGATCCCCAGATTGACAAGGAATACTACCGCAAGCCCTTGGCTGAGCAGACTGAGGAGGAGAAGTATGAACGAGAGCTGAGGAAGACTCAGCTCATCAAAGCCGCCCCATCAACGAAATCAAGCTCTGTGTTTGAAGACCCAATGATCAGGTTAGAGAGAACAATTTTTGTTCCATGGACTGGGATTATCCCAAAGAGGGTCTACAATCAGGGCTGAGATCCAGCCTCGGAAAGCTAAATATGCTTCTTTTTTCCTTGAAGTAAATTCATCAACATGATGATGAAAGGAGGAAACAAAATCCTGGCCAGATCGCTCATGACACAGGTAAGCAATCCCTCCCTCCTCTGTCCTTTCTTTTCCCTATAGCTTTGTATTTGGTTCTTTTGGTTTAGCTTGAAAGAGTCTGGATTCCTATACTTGTCATTAATGCTCACTTCCTGGGGCGCAGGTGGAGGGGGGGGCTTTAACAAAACCTTGTCAGAGAGATTGTCTCCATTCCCCCACACATTACAGATCTCAACCTACTCTTTCTGCCCTAGTCCAGGAAAGAGGGAGGCACTTAAGAACTTGGTCTTGGGTGGGCTGAGGGAGGAGCTGCACTGCCAGAGAACGGGATGATGGGTTTAAAAGGCAAGATATTTACTGAGCTGGGTAAACCCTTCAGGGAGCCTGGGGTAGCCTCCTTCACTGTATTCCTTTGCAGACTCTGGAAGCTGTGAAAAGGAAGCAGTTTGAGAAGTACCAAGCTGCTTCTGCAGAGGAACAGGCAACCATCGAACGCAACCCCTACATCATCTTCCACCAGGCACTGAAAAACTGTGAACCTGTGATTGGGCTGGTACCCATCCTCAAGGGTGGCCACTTCTACCAGGTGAATGGAAACAGATGGTCAGAACAGGAAAGCATATGATACAGGATGGGGGGTTGGGGGTGGGTTTGGCCCCAGAGTCAGGCCAGAGTTGATAGCTTTCTAGGGACCAAGGACTATCAGGATTTGCTCTCCTAAGTCTGTAATACCAAGTTGGAGATGAAGAAGGAAAAGAGCCAAAAAGAATCCAAATGAAATCTTCTAGAAGCCTACCCCACCTCCACTATTAGCTGTCCTTCTGTCCAGCATCCTTTGTCCTACAGTTTAAACATTCAAAGGAAGGGCCATGTTTATACCCCATCTTTATAAGCCATGTCTAGCATAGTACCTGACCCATAGCTGATGCCCCATCACCATTTGTTGAACTGAGCCAGATGCTACTATCATAGCATTTAGTTACATTTTGTTGTCATAAGTGGGTTTTCTTGTCGTCCCCTTTTTCAGTGGAGATGCCATAAGGGTAGGGATTTTCTCATTAATCTCTGCATCCCCAGTACTTGGCATGGTGCCTACAAATGGTTCTTGGATAGAAAGTCCTGTTTTTAGGCACCCATGACTGAGGGGGCTGAGTCAATTCATTCTTGGATAAACACGGCAGAATATTCAATTAGGAGGGAAAGAAGTGGTGCTTGGTGAACGTTTGCTGAGTGAATGCCTCTTATGGGGAAAGCTCAGCAAGAAAAAAGACAGGCCCCTCTCCCTGGGAGCCTTAGCGCAGCTGATCCAGAGGAAATCTTTGCTACTCCTTAGTACTCTGGGAAGGAGGAGGACCCAGCCCTGGCAGGCCCTGGGACTGACTTGCTTATGTCCCGTCTCACCCAGGTTCCTGTGCCCCTAGCCGATAGGCGTCGCCGCTTTCTGGCCATGAAGTGGATGATTACTGAGTGCCGGGAGAAGAAGCACCGGCGGACACTGATGCCTGAGAAGCTGTCGAATGAGCTGCTGCAAGCTTTCCACAACCAGGGCCCTGTGGTCAAGAGGAAGCAAGACATGCACAAGATGGCCGAGGCAAACCGTGCCCTGGCCCACTACCGCTGGTGGTAGCAGGAGCAGGGGAGAGGCTCCAGGAAGAGCTCTGGCCCTTATGCTGCAAGAAACAATGTGAGCCATTGCCACATTGACAATTCTCTGGAGGTTAAGGACATAGTTCCTCCTTAAGGGCAGGCCTTGAAGGAAGGATGGAGCAGCAGTGTGTTTGTTGCTCTTAATCCTTTCTTTGGGGCTGGAATTTGCTCCCCCTCTTCCATCTCCTTGCAAAGGGGAATGTGTTGACTTGGGGGAGGTTCCCCAAGTAACTCTTCATCTCCTGAGCTCTCTCTTCCCTCAACTTGGAATGGATCTTTGGTGGATATGAAAGGAAACAGTTATAGTATCAGAAAAGATTTATTAGAAAATTCTCATCCTGAACTAGTAGGGTAACATGTGATTCATTAAAACTGACGGAAGGAAATAAGCTTGTTTCTAAAGTGGTCCTTGTATAAAATGTATAAAAAGCAGTTTCTAGTGTGACTTGTGCTCTGGCTTCTGCTCCTTGATGTCCCAAAGCATCCCGTTGATGGCTATGGAGACCCATTTTACAGATGGGGAAACTGAGGCACCATAGTAGCTATTGCACCAATGGTTACATAGTGCAGTGGTTATTGGGAGTTGCCCTTCTTTTCCTGGCCCAAAGGGTCCAGGTGGAAGGGAGAGAGAGACTAAGGGGCAAGGGAGACAACACTCAGCAGTCTTGAGCTTGGGAGATCAGGTGTGTCTGGTGTTTTCCCCGACTTCTGAGTGGGAAGGGAAAGTGCCCAGGGGAGGGCTGTAGTGTAAGTGGGAGACACCTCAGAAGATGACGAAAGTCTGGAAGGGACGAAGTCTTCAGGGAGGCTGGGAAAATAGAGGCTGGTGCTGCTGGTGAGGAGCCCCCAAGCTGGAGGCCTAGTTGGAGACCTCGCTGTAGTAGTATTTGTGGGCAGCCGGGGTGGTCTTCCAGCCGGCTGCCCGGAACTCAATGATCTCCAGCAGCAGCAGCTGGGCCAGAGAGCTAAGGCCAGTTGGGAGCAGGAAGCCATCCCGGATTAGGACAAAGAGTGCATCCATGCGCTGCCCGTTCATCTTCTCCAGCTGCTCCCCAACCCGGTGCAGCTGCAGCACCAAGCAGTCCACCTACGGGGGCAAGGGGGAGCCCGGTGAAACCAGCGTTCACTGAACCAGTGCTCCAGTGGGGGAGTAGCTATATCTTAGTAAAAGGAAACAGCTTCCAGGGCTTGTCTAAGATGCCTCACCTGGGCCAGGCTGGACTCAGGCTCTGCCTCTAAAGCCTGCTTAACCTCCCTACTTTCCCATCCCCGTTTGGTCACTGGGCTGCCTCTATTCACAGCTGGCTGTGGTTCTCACGCTCCTACCACAACTTGGCTTTCCTACTGAGGCCAAGTCTCTTAGCCAGTAGGCTCTGGCTGCTCTCAGTTCAGGATAAGTGCCACACCTGGCAGCCTGTACCCTGACAGGCCTTAAATGCCCCCACGAGGCTCCTGGCCCAGGAACTGATGCTCTCCCAAGCCTCCATGGTGGCATGGGCTGGCACTCTGAGCTGAGCCAAAGACTGCCCACTTCCGTGGGCATCCTGTGCCAGGGCCACCCACCTCCTCCTCCTTGTTCAGACTGTCGGGCTGGGCCAGCCGGAAGAGGCAATCATAGACGGGGTTCACCAGGGCCATCATGGGCATGTTGTTCACCTGTGGGGGGAAGGGAAGGGCCAGAGCACCGGGCTTAGTGGCAATGAAGAACAGTCCAGCCTGGGCCTTGGGAGACAGGCCAGCTCTGCCACACCAGATGGCTGCCAGGGCCTCACCCTCAGGTAGTCAAAGATGTTGCAGATGAAGGTAACATAGCAGACCCAGCCTTGCAGGGAGCGGGCTCGCAGCTGCTCCCGAGCCTGATATTCCTGCTGCAGCCGGTTGAGGAGTCCACGCCGGAAGACGCTCTGGCCTGCCTGCTTGCTCTCTGCCTGTGAGCCAGGGCGAAGAGGGTGAGTGGCAGGGGGTGGGGCATCACCCCCCCACCCAGGCTCCTGCAGCTAAGAGCCCACCTGCCCCACTTCTCCCTCTTCCTCTGAGGAAAGTCCTCTGGCCCTGCTGGCCGGGCCTTTTGCCCACTCCTGAAGCATCTTTCTCAAAGCATCGCCTCTTTACAGCCCCACCCAACCTGAATGATGGCGTAGCACATGCGTCCTGCTTCCTTGCTGAACACACAGTCCTGCAGAGAATGGTCCACAATCACATTGGCCACTTTCTCCAGGTCCACAGCACCTGGGTCTAGGGGTGGGGGGAGCAGCAGATTGATCACGTTTATTGATCACGTTTGCCTCCACCTGCTTCTCTGAGTTTACAAGAGTGCACATCCATTATATGCACAAATTTAACGTGATCAGAATACATAGAGGAAAGGGGACAATAATCATATGTGGGAGCATCTCTAGCTTTGAGCTTCCTGGTTGCCCAATGAAAACAAAAGCCAGAAGGGTTATGTGGCTTTTACAGACTAATCAAAGAAAGAATGCTAGTATTTTAGGACTCATCTTTTACTGGCATGAGATTTAGACAGGAGTTTCATGAGCATCTTTACAAGGGACACTGAAGATTGATGACTCCACAGCAGCTAAGCCGTGGAAGAAAGTGTTCTCTTGTGACACACACGTGATCCCCTGACAAGGGCAGCCGTGTCCGCTCCCCCTCCCCCGCACTGGCCCAGCACAGCACCCTGCGCAATGGACATTACTAATCCTCAGCCAAGTTTCCCTTTTCTCCTGAGTACTGGGACAAGAAGGCATCAGTTCAGGGCAATTATTTTATCTCCTCCATCTCCCCTCCCAAGTCAGTCAGCTCTGTATTTGAGAGCTGCTGCAGCAACACAAAGACCCAGAATTCAGATGTAAGGGCCCCAGGGGCTGCAACTCCTCGATCTCTGTGCCCACCCCCTTCCACTGCACTTGGGGGTGGGGAGGGGCCTTGCAGTTTGAGAGGTGACTCTATGATTCACATTCCCAAATGTTGGCTTAAACATAGCATGGTTTCCAGATCGAGTTGTGTTGCTGAATCTGGTTCTCATGAGGGAGAAGAGCAAGGAGGGCCAGCATTCCCCTGGTCCCTGAACAGAGAGGCTCTACCCCTAGGCTCAGGGCCCAGGTCCCCGCCTGGCTCCACCCCAGCCCTTCTCAGGAGGAGCTCGCCCGCTCACCTTTGAGTGCTGTCTTCAGTAGCTGCTGGGTCTCTGCATCAAAGGACTGGATTTTATACTCCTCTTTACTGGATTCCCCCATGACCATCGAACCCCAGCAGCTCTTGACTGGGGAAGGACTACTGACAGCACCTGGGAGGGCAGAGCAGCAAAGGGAGAGGGCCCAGGCGTGGGGGAGGAAGGGGGCAGGGTTCCCAAACCCGCCGGCCCAGGACGGGGCTGGCCAGAGCTCAGGCGGATGCAGCTGGGCTAGCCCTGGCATGCAGTGGCGTCCTGCCGGGTCGGGCCACAGCCAGGCACCTGCTGCTCAGCTTAGGAAACTCCAGGCTTCTGAGTTTGCCGAAGACCAAGGAGATGAAGGGTAACTGGCACCTCCCCGCCGGTCCGCCAGTCCCGGCATAAGGCAGGGTTTTCCTAGGTGATACCAAGGGAGGTCTGGGGTTGCGCTGGGAGTGTGGACAGGTGGGGACAGACTTGTCGAGCCCATACAAATCGGCCTGGGAGCTGCTGGCTCAGCGAGAGACGGGGCTGGGGGCCTTAGTCAGGGTCCTCCTGTGTCCGCTCGGGTTGGCGCCGGCCCGCGGGGGTGGGTGCAAAAGGGCTTTGCCGGTCGCTCCTGACCGTCCAGCGCCTGAGCTCTCCTGCCCTGGCCCGCGTGTCCCCGGGGACCGATGGGCTAAGCTGGCCTCTCGGGCGGCAGCGTCCCGGCCCCCAACCCGGGACTCCTAATCCCTAAACTCCATCCTGGGTTGTGATCCCTGAAGGGGGAGCGGGATGCTGGGTGCCCTGCTGGTCTTAGGGCTCTCCAGACCTCGGCGGCTTCCCGGGCAGGCCTCGAACCCTCTTCCCAGGGAGGCAGGGCCGGGACCCACCTGCCGGGTCTGCGCCGCGCCCGCGTGCCCGGGGACCGTCCAGCGGGCATGGTGCACGCGCCCCAAGTCCGCAGCCCCTGGGAACCGCGGGCCGCGCTCGCCGCCGCTTAGGTCATTTCCTAGCTCGACGCCGCGGGGGCGGGGCCGGGGCCGGGGGCGGAGCCAGGACCCCCTCGCCAGCGCCACCTGCCGGAGCTCCCGGGCGTCGCCCTTGCAGTCCCACCCGTCCAGAGGGCCGGAGCCCCGGGCGCGGGGCCGAGATGGGCGCCACGCGGGACCCCCGCGACATCGTCCCTGCCCCAAGACGAGGTCACCCTGCCCTTTCCTCTCTTCACCCCGTCGGGGACCTCAATGGCTCGTCGGCGTTGGGTTGGACCCGCTCGGTGCGCACGAAGCCCTCGGACTAGGCGGTGGCACTCACGTCACCTCCCTTCTCCACTCCAAGGGCTCCGGTTAACCGGGTCAGAGGAGGAGACCCGACCAGGCCGCGCGGCGTGGGAGGGGCCTGCTGGAGACGTGGCCCAGCCCGGGGGGCGGGGCAGAGATGGCTGGAGGGGCAGAGATGGCTGGAGGGGCAGGGTCTCCACAGGTGACAGCCACAATGCGCCACTCCACCACCCGGGGTAGAAAAGGCAGGGCGCCAGCAGGGCTGGACTAACTCCATTATCTTTCTCCTACCCCAAGTACAAATGATACTGGTAAAGTTTTAATATCAAGGGGGCTGTCCATGAAAAATGTCACAGTTGGTCATGTGCAACCAAGAGGAGGTGGGAGTGACCCAAAGGCCAAGCAAGTTCCCCAGCTCGGTCCTTAGCTGGGGCTGTGAGGGACCCACTCATTCAGACAGGGCTGCTCTGTGTTGCACAAGGAGCACCCAGAAGGTTGGAAAATAACTGCTGCCCCTTCCCATCAGCTTAGACGAGAGAACGGCTGGTGGCAGTTCCTCGTGGCCAAAGTTTTCTTCTCTTAAAAGGAAGGAGCCTCCATGTGGTCACTGGGAACTGGACGCAGCCACAAACTCTCGGCTGCAGCAAAACAAACCAAGGAGCAGGAGAGGTGAAAATAAACTTTACTTCAACAGACACCCTAGAATTTCATTAAAAAAAATACTTTTAAGCACCCGCCTCCCCAAAACCTGAGGCCCAGGCCTGTAGGCAGCTGCCCCACACGTCAGAACAGCCCCCAGAAGCAGCCTGGCCCCCAGAACCAAGAGCAGAGAGGCCTCAGCATTCAGGATCCCAGACACAGCAGAGACCCTCATCAGGCCTGACGGCACAGGGATGACAACGGTGAGGGAAGGGTCCTTGCCCCTATGGGCCAGGGGCCCTAACACCCACCCGTCTGTCTGCTCCCAACAGGTGCCTTCCTCAGGCGCCAAGGCAGTGCAGTAGCTGCAGCCTGGGTGGGAATCAACTCTGCTCTCCCATCCTAGCTCCCACCATCGGAGACCCAGCAGCTGTTCTGTCGAGCTCCCCCTGAGGGTGAGGCTCCTGGCAAGCAGGATAGAAAGGGTGGTTGTTGGGTTCTGTAGATTTTCCTCTGATCCCACTAACAGAAATTTCTCCACTGTGTCTAGCTAAATCTCTTGTGGGCTCCTGGGTCCTGACAGCTCCTCTCCAGGCACTAAATGTGCCCTTGCCAGGCTGGCTGCCCAACCCCTTCCTTCGGCCAGCCCAGAGGACGGTACATGCAGTGCCATGCCCTGAGCCAGGAAGGAGCCCCCCACCCCCACCCCCAAAGCAGGCAGCTGACAGTAACCACCTAGCTGGAATGTCCATGTGCCCCAGGAAGGCCACCCCAGCACCAGGGAAGGAGCAACCAGGGTAGACTGGGGAAGGGCTGCCGCCTTCCCCCCTCCTCCCCTACACCAGTACACCCCTCCCACTTCCTGCAGGGCCATGATCTGCTTTCCTTGGAAACCCACCGAGGCCCACGGCCATGACCAGTTCTGGCTGGACACAGGGATCCAGGCGTGGAAGGTGGAGTGGTTTGACTAATGTCCCTCTCAAATCCACCTGCAACCACAGACTGTGCCTCATTTGGAAACAGGGTCTCTGCAAGTGTAGTCAACTTAAAAGGCTGGGACAGGGTGGCCCTTAGGTCCAATGACCTGTGGCCTTCTAAGGAGAGGACACACAGAGACATGGAGGAGAAGCTCATGTGTAGGCAGCAGCAGAAACTGGAGGGCTCAGCCACAGCCAAAGAGCGCCCGGGCCTGGCCAAGCCCAGGAGCCGGGAGGCGCAAAGAAGTTTCCTCCCTGGAGCCTTTGAGGGAGCCCGGTATGGTTGACACCCTGATTTTGACTTACAGCCTCCAGGACTGGGAGAGAATAAATTTGTTGTTTTAACCAGAACTAGAAGCAGAGCTGCCTGAGAGCTGCAGCTTCGGAGAGAAATGGAAGTAGGGAAGGTGGAATCCTTTCCCTCGTATCTGTGGGCAGGGATGTGGGAGGTGATCTGTCAGGACAAATGGGGGGGAATATAAGGCAGGTGCCTTAAACTTTAATGTCTATTAAACTGGTGGGAATAGCAGCCCAAGTGTGGGGATGGACCCCTGCAAAAAGCCCCAGCCCAGCCCTCTGTCCTCAAGTGCAGCCCCTTCCAGATCCAGGAGATCTCTCCTGGCAGAGGAGTCCAAGAAGGGTAGGATGGCATCTATTTCCTTCAAATGTGGGCTAGACAGAGGAAAAACGACTTCAAGCTCCTTCTCCGCTCTCCATCTCTGGGGCCACAGACCCATTCCTGCATTCCCCCTGCAAGGCCCTGTCCTGGCGGGGACCCAGCAGGTAGGGACTAAGGCTGTGTCCTGCTCCTGAAGGCTCTTTGTGCCTGGGCCGGCAGGCTGGGGCAGTAGGGGGTGGGCAGCAGCTTTCAGTGCAACACCAGGTTGGAGACCAAGTCCTCCTTCTTTCCAGAGGTCATCCTTCCTGCCCTCAGAGCTAGCTGTCTGCCTTCTTGAGGTGGTGGAATAAGTTACACAAGAGTTCATACCAGAAGAACACCAGACCGGTAGAGAAGGCAGCCTTCAGCAGGCTGGGGGACAGGCCCTTGAAGAAGCCCTTGGCACCCTCCTCTTGCAGCACCTGCTTGGCACAATCCAGGAGGCCTGAGTAGCTCCGTACCTGGGGAGAGAAGCATCACTCTGGTTGAGGACGAGGAGGTGACTAAATCAGGGACATCCACTCTATTCTTCTGCTAACACAGCCCGTGACGCATCAGAATTCTCAATAAATATTTACTGGATGAAGGAATGAATGCAGAAGTCACGAGAGGGTAAGTTAACCTCATTCTTTCTCTTCCAAGTGGCTAACCCAGACTTACAGGTGCAGAGCCTGGGAATCAGCACCTGGACAGAGCTCCTTCCCATGAGGGCGCATGAGGGCAGGATCACAGCTCCAGACCCGCTTCCCAGAGGCATCCCGAACCCCCTGGGGCAGCAAGACTGTCTGAATCTGACTCCCAGCCCAACCAGGGCTGCCCCTTCCAGCCTGGCCTCCCTAGACCTAGTCTCACCTCTGGCAGCCGATTCTATCCAGAGCTTGCCACCCCACAGCCCCCCAGGCAGGGCTCCATTTGTGCCTCCCTCCCCCACCAAAACCCTCAGCAACTCCTGACAACAATGATGACACCATAAAGCACCAGGGCCTTCCACTGCCATCCTCAACCTTCCTCCTTGGCCTCCCCCTGGTCCCGGCCCCGCCCACCCCCAGCCAAAGCAGCCCCTCCTAGTCCCAGTTGTGCAGGCCACTCCCCTCTGTCCTTGGCTCTCGCCCTCTCTTCCTGTCTAAAATCAGGCTGTCCCTTCAGGACAAGTTAGTAAATGGAAAAAGGCTACAAAACCTTGTATTCGGTACGATCCCATTTTTTTAAAAATGTACACTCGTGTATTTATCTATGCAAATAAATGAAAGTACACCAAAAGTTTCTGTCCCAGGGTGGTGGTAGGGTTACAGGTAAGGTTTATCTTTTCTTTGGTCTGAGTTTTATAAATCTGTCTACAAAGACATTGTATTACTTTTATAAAAACATAAACACAATCACAAACGCAGTCCTTCTCTTTCCCCAAGTGAAGTGTGCTGTCCTTTCCCTGCCCCCCTTCCCCGCTGTCGTCCTCCTCTGGCCTGCAGCAGGCCAGTGTTTTCCTGCCTCTGTAATGATCTTCCACCCATTGCCCCATCTACCTGGCACTGACCATCTCTGTGGCCTTTTCCAGAATCAGTGGTCCAACAGGAGCAGATAAAAATCCAAAACAGGAAAATTTGAACACACCGAGTAGGGCATGACTATTAACATTACAAAATGCACCTATCACAGGTTTTCTCTGTATGGCAAACCCTTCTAGTGTATTTGAAATATAATCTAGTTGCTCAAACTTAATTTTCCCCCTTTCAGGAACACCTACAGCATAAAGGAAGGCACCCCATGCACCAGTGTGAGTTTCTTTCTCCATGCTCCTTAATACTTGGGGGACCCTTTGTATGTGAGTGTATTCTACACTGCAAACTGGTCTAGGCACTTTTTAGGATCAGAGACTGTGAATCCTCCTTCCCCTGGATCTTCCCACGGAGCCCAGACTTTGCAAATGGCTTTCTCCTGGGCTTAAGGATCCCTGGGGATAGGGTGGGGGGTGAAGGGGCCGAGGTGGCTCACGCTGCCCAACTGGACAGGAGCTGACCACTGGTTCCTTCTTGTGCCCCTGTGAGGAAAAAGGGTCAGAGCTGCCCACAGGGGGACTGCTCACCTGGCCGAAGGTGGCTCGGGCCTGCTCAAAGCCCCTGACCTGCAGCCGTTTCTTGAAGAGGTCCAGGGGGTACGTCAGGGTCTTGCTGATGACTCCAGCTCCACCGCCACAAAGCAGGTTTTTGAGGTTCTCTGAACCAAAGAAGTAGGAGTGAGGGGGTAAATGAAAGAAATGCAACCCTTGGCAGACAGCCCGAGGGCCATCAGGTCTAATCCTCTACCACAAACAAAATCTCTGAGGAGTTTAATCCAGAAAAGAGTGAAGGAGACAAAACCACTTTGGGCAGGATTGACTGGCTGCTGGCAGGAGGGGCTGCCTCTGCAGAGCAATCTCCCCAGCTGGAGGCAAGGACGGGCCCGCAGGCTGGGCTGGGTGGTGCAAGTTCAAGGCTTTAGAGGGAAGAGGATTCCCATGCTCCGACCCATCTGCTCAAATTAAAAAAAAAATAAAAACAAAAAAATCCAAGTGGTTTATAAGTTGGACCTCTTACAAAACGAAAACCATGACCAATCCTAGGAACTGAATGCTGGTGAAGTCAAGATGGATGTGGGAAGAGCTGGGGAGAATAAAGACATCTGTGGGTTGCTGGGCTTGTCTATTTTACTGGCTGGGTTACAGAGCCAGGTACAGAGAACAGGGGTGTCTTATCTCCTGACAAGAACAATTTATTTCCTATGTGAGTATGAAAGAGCTGTTACAGGCTGCTGGTGCAGGTGGAAGGGATATGCAGACTCCCTTCCATCTGAGGACAGTCTCACCGTTTTTCTTTCCTTCAGCTGGCAAGGCCCACTCATACGCATGCTTTAAGGAGCTGTAAAAGGAGAACTGGAACCCAGCGTAGGGGAAGATGGCCATCAAGGTAGGACTCAAGCCTTTGTAGAAGCCCAAGGGGCCCTCAGCCCTGTACATGGTCACCACGGCGTCTCGGAGGGTTTTATAGACCTGGACACACACACAGGCAACTTGAGTGAGCCTGGGCAGTGGTCTCGGCCCTAGGACACACCCAACACATGTGCTTCCCTCAGTCTAAAAACCCACCCAAGGGAACAGTCGAAGAAAACACTGGAAAAAAATTCAAAGGGTGGGATCTTCCAACATTTCCCTTTCTAGGAATTTATATGACCAAGAGACCCACGTGTGTGCACAAAAGGATGTGTCCAAAGATGGTCAGGCAGCAGCCTGTGGAAGACAGAGACAATGTCCATCTTTGGGTTACATGTTACAGAAATTATGGTGTTCCCACTCGAACATGAGGTAGCTACTAAAACAGGATGATGTGACCTATATGACTGATAGAGGATAATCCCCAAAATATAGTTTAACAAAGTCAGCAAGATGCAAAAGAGTGGGCACAATGTTTGTGGAGGAAGCGAGAGCGTGAGACACAGCTGCTTGTGGACACCAGGAATATCCCCCAAGGATATACAGGAACTGAGGAGTGGCCGATCACCTCTGTAGGGAGAAGTGGGGTCACAGGCCACTTTATACCTTGAATTTCTGCCACATGCATATATTTAGCCTTTCTTAAACCATCAACAGGTGCTCCCTATGCAGGAGACCACAGGGCATTTGTTCTTCTTTGTACCCTTCCATTAAGCACGTATTATTTGAAATGAACCAGAGGGCTCTGACTCTGCCCAGCTGAGGGTATGGTGGGCACCTCAATGAAAGTGGGGGGACTGAAAGCAGGTCTGCAACTGAACAGGGAGAATCCCAGATTCTTCACCCCACCTGGCTCCCAGAATGCTGGCAGCCTCACGGAAGGGTCCACCCCAGGGGGTCCCCACAAAAGGGCCAGGCCCTAAAGAAAAGCCACCAGATACTGAGCCTACCCAGGCACCCAGAGCTCCCACTGTGTTTTTCTGGGATTGCACCAGCGATCATCAGAAGTTTGAGGAAAGTCCAGCTTCATAAAAAGAGACCAAACAGATCAAATGGGGTGGGGGAAGGAGGAGTAAGAACTTAGAAGGAAGAGATAACAGAGAAGCAAAGAAAACTAAAGACAAAAGAATCCACCCACAAAATTTTATCTTGTATTCTCAGACCACAAAGAAGGTGCTGCCTCCAATGCTAAAGAAGGATCTATTTAAAAAATAGAAGATTCAGAGAACAAGAAAGAGCTCCTGGGAGAAAATCTCTGTGACTCTGAGATAGACAAGGATTTCTTAGATATAACACTTAAAGCACAGTTGACAAAAGAACAAATTTATACACTGTACTAAATCAATATTAAAAACTTCTGCTCTTTGAAAGACACTTAAAGAAAGGAAAAGACAAGCCACAGGCTCGGAGAAAGTATTTACAAAATACTATCTGGTAAAGGATGTGTACCCCAAAAATTAAAAACTCAATAATAATAATAAAAAAAAAACACCCAATACAAAAATGGGCAAAAGATCTGAATAGATATTTCACCAAAGAAGATATCCAGATGGCAAACACATGAAAAGATGCTCAAAATCATTAGTCATTAAAGAAATGTAAATTAAAACCACAGTGAGATACCACAGTATGTTTATTGGAATGGCTAAATTTTAAAAAATAATGAAAATTTTAATATTGGCAAATAATATTAGTGAGGATGCAGAGCAATTAGAATTGCTGGTGGGAATGCAAAATAGTACAGCCACTTAGGAAACAGTTTAGCATTTTCTTATGAAGTTACATGACCCAGCAATCCTACTCCTAGATATTCATCCAAAAGAAACGAAACATTATGTTCACACAGTAATTTGAACATTTATAACGGCTTTATTCATAATCATCCCAAACTGCAGAGCAACCCAAATGTCCCTGAACTAGTGATTGAAAATCAAACCATGGTGCTTCCTTTAAGAGAATAGTACTCAGCACTTCACACAGCACATGGATGAGTCTCAAAGGTATCAGGCTAAGTGAAAGAAGCCACGTCCTGTTTGATTTCATTCATGTGACATTCTGGAAAAGGCAAAACCAAAGGGACAGAAAACAGATCAGTGGTTAGGAGGGCCTGGGGCTGGAGGGTAGGTGACCACAAAGGGGCACGAGGGGACCTGGAGGGGGTTGATGGAGCTACTGTTCTAGATCCTGATTGTGGCAATGGAACAATCAGGCAACAATTGGCAACAATAAATGTTACTGTATATAAACCCTACTTAATAAACCTGGCCCAAAATAAACAAACAAAAAGAGCTCTTGGAAACTAAAATACGTTAGCAAAAAAAAATTTTAAGTTCAACAAAAGGACCAAATGATAAAAGGAACCCTTCACCCCAGAAAACAGAACAAAAAGACAAAGGAAGATGTACAATGGCGGAGAAAAGATAAATCAAAAGATGACCAATATCCAACTAATAGGAATTCCAGAAAGAAAGAAAAAAGAGGGTAGGCAATTATGAATAAATAATACATGAATATTTCCCAGATAGGAAGGACATGAGCGTCCAGGCCAAAGTGGTCCAGGAAGTGCCCACCACAGGAGGAGACCTGCACAAGGCACATCTCTGCTAAGGCTCTAGAATGCAGGGACCCAGACGAGACCCTGAAAGTTCCCAGAGGTGGGGAGGAAATGGTTTCCTATAAAGGATCAGTCATCAAAATGGTTCAAGATTTCTCTTCAGGAACACTGAGAGAAACACATCACACCTGGAATTCTATACCCAAACAATCAGTCAAGAGTATTTTTCCATATAAGGGTAAAAAAACAACTAAACATTTTCAGATAGGCAAGGCCCATCTCAGGAAGCTATATCTCAAGATGTGCTCCACCCAAATGAGGAGTTAGTCAAGAAAGGAGACGTGGGATCCAGGCAACAAAGAATTCCTAGAACGGCTGGCAATAGAACTAGAGCAAACGGTCCAGCAGAAGGCAGAAGATGGAGGGAAATACAGTGAGGTGCCTGGGGGGGGTGCGGGAAGGGGTGCCAGGAGGGGCATTCCAGAATAACGTGGAACTGCTGGCCACGTGGCTGGTCCTGTCGAGAGAAGGTTTGGGATGAATTAGTGACAAGCACACAGAAGGCTAAATACAAGGCAATTTTTACCTTCAGAAAGGACAAAAGTTAGGAAAGAAATGTTATCGTAATATATTTAGAAACCATATTTGCATCATCATAATAATATAAACACTGAGTATTGATTTAGCCAAAATCTATTAATTAGTTGCAGGAGGAGGAGAGGGGAGGAAGGGCAGGCCTTCTTGAGGGGGGTAGTGAAAGAGCTAAAACTTCAGCTTCCACAGGAGCAGTCATCAGCTGGTATCTACCATTTTGAAAGAAAGAAAGAGCATTATGAGCATGTTCGAATTTTCAAGTAAGTAACTGAAGAAACAGCTACAAGTATTAAAAGTGGTTTCCTCTGGGGGACAGGAATCAGGGGTGACTGTTTTTTCATTATAATTTGTGAAGAACTATGTCTTTTAAAACTTCACACATCTTAACATTGATAATTTTTTTTTAACTTTTGATAGTTGAGGGCTTACAGTCTGGATGTGCTGAGTCTAAGGAACAAGGAGAGTTCTGCAGTTTTTAAACAGGTCTCATCCCCTCACTTTCATGCACAGACCATTTTCAAGTTATTCCAGAAACTGAACATCTCAATTGTGTAAACTAGAGAGGTAATATGCTATTTTCTTTTCTTAATATGTC